>VYZX01025653.1:24616-52307 GCA_013401335.1 Brachypteracias leptosomus
TCCTTTTTAATGAGCAAACAAAAAGCCTGTGGATCGTTCAGCTTTGCTTCTTGTAAGGTGCCAGTTGTGTTTGCTATTCATATTCAGCATCCAGATTATTTAGCACTCAAGAAAGACAAAAAATTGAAGACAAAGACAGTTTTCTTTACAAAGTGGCTTGGTACTGTTCACTTGGTAAGAATAGCTGTTGGCATGCTTTCACAGAATACGAAATGTGAGGTGTAGAGTCATGATCTAGTTGGTTCACAAGATATAATTTAATGGATAGTGATAGTCATAATAGGAGAGGAGGAGGAGGAAGANGTTGTGTTTGTAGCCTTTTTAAATCTTCTGAATTGTCCTTGTTTTCATCGAGTCCATGCAAGGTCATGTATTGGCCTTTTTATTCCTTCAAACCTACTCTTAGGTTTGAGTTATTGAATTATGATATTTTCTTTTTTTTCATACTGCATCGAACACTATGAAGAAAAGTACAATTCCTGAAGACCAGTAACGTAATTTCTTTCTGGTCTTACTGAATTACCATTTGAAATGTGATGGTCTTCGGTTGGTTATGACTGTATCAGGATAAATAAAATCTGGTCTTTAGACAGCACTTAGTTCATTAAAGTTTACTGCTTTTTGGGTGAGCGTTCAGTCTTGAGTCCCGGATGTCTCATAGTGCACAGCACTTTATCCACTGTTGAAGAAAGGCATCATCCAACTTGTTTAATAAGATGAATATTTATTTAATCACAAGAGGATCTGTAGAGTATTTTTAAAGTGTTTTGAAAAGTGACATTATTTATTTCTATAACAAACTAGGAATTTCCATGACTCCTAAGCACAAGCAGAGCAAGATAGTGATGGTGTTCTGTGCTGCGTGTGATGCTCCTGGTAGCCAAGGTGTTTTGATTTCCACTCTTCCTTTTCTTTGTAGCCTGCCAGCTGTCTTGCTTCATGTGGATTTGCATTCTCATGGCAGATGTTTTTATTCTAAAAAACCCAAAGAAAATAATAAGCCTTTACATTTGGTAATAACAAAGTGGTGCCATTCTGTAGGTAGAACTTATTAGTGTTTCTTCTATGGAAGCTCTAAATTTTGCATTTCTTATGCTTACATGACAGAAGAATAGAGACTTGATTTTTGACACCCAAATGACTACATTTTTTTCCTAAAGCTCAGGAATCTTCTTTTTATTTTAAATAGAGAATTACAGCATTGCAATAAACAAATCAAGAATGGAGCTGAACTCTTGAACTGTTGATTTTAGTCTGCAGTGGCTTCCAGTAGGAAATGCACATAAGCAGCTAAATGTATTATAGCTAAATAAAGGTAATATTAAGGAGGCTGCTCCTTAGTTGTTTTGTAATGAAAGTACTGAGCATATTCAAAATAAGCTATCAGTCTATTAGAGAATTGCAGTATTTGGGGAAAAGCAAGAGCTGTTGTGTGTGGGGTTTTTTTGGAGGAAGTTAATTATCTACCCTACAAAATAGGGTTTTAAAATATCAGGTTACCCACACAAACTATGTCTGGATATTTTGAAGATTTTCTTCCATTTGGAGGCTGTGCTTCAGTTGTGATAGTATGCCTTCGAAATGCCTTCAGCTAACATTAGTCCTTTGCTAGGGCTACCCCAGTCAGTATTCTAAATTGTACTAGGATTTGTTGTGAAGACACTTTAACCGTTTCCTTATCAATTTTTGGAGCAAAACTACTCATATGTAAATCTGCCATGACTCTGAAGGACCAGCACCTCCAATTTCAAGAAATTTGTATGGCATGCTATTTTTTTTTAATCCCAGTCATTTTGAGAGGGAGATCACTCAAACTATTCAAAATTACAGTTAGGTATAGCATAAAAAGTATTGCAGCACTGGGATTTCATTTGAAGAGAAAAACTTGAAAAAATTATTTTTAATGCTTTTTATATTTGCTTTAGTTGTTTGTGTTGAATGTTTAGGGTATTAATGGCACAAAATTTTAAAGTCGGGCAGAGCAACCAAAGCAGAAAATGCAGAAATACTTTCCCAAGTCCTTTAAAAAGTTAATTTTTACAATCAAGACTTGCTAAGTTTTGGTTTAGGCAAGATGTCATGGGATTTGTATATAAATCTTTTTTTTATTTTGATGACAAAGCNNNATTTAATGGATAGTGATAGTCATAAGAGGAGAGGAGGAGGAGGAAGACTGAAATAAAATATGATAATATATAATTTTTTTAAACGTACACCTATTTAAAGCTGAAGTTATGTCAAGATAATATTGACATACCAGGCCCTTAATTAAAGATGGAATATAATAATATACTCTTCTCACTGCTGTCACAAATCTATATTTTAATACATATGCTAAGTCTGTGTATAACTGCTCTGAGGAGAGGAACCTGATGATTGCATGTGCTGCAGATGCCATATGGAAGGAAGCAATAGTACTGCTCATATTCTTTATGCCTTTCTTAATAAAGGACTCCACAAAGAGCTAAGCATTTTTTTCTTGTTTGTTTATATATGTACACAATATTTCTGTATCTTTTCAGCTCATGGAAAAAACTGACAGAGAGTACTACACTCTGGATGACATGTTTGTTTCCAAAGCAGCCAAAAGAGCACGCAGTGGGGAAGAGGAAGAAATGCAAAGAAGAAGAGCAATACGTGAGCACCAGCAGCTTGCTGCATGCATGGAAAAGTGCCCACACTGCTTTGATAGCAGTGAACTTTCTAAACATCTTATTATTGCAATTGGCACGAAGGTAAGAAAATACCAATTTAACACAAATGTGGGGGGGAAAAAAAAAAAAAAGGAAATAAGGGAAGGCAGTGTTGATGTTAGAGTACCTAAGATTAAGAACAAAATTGCTTCTATGAAATGATTTATTGTTCTGCGTCTTATTTTCCTTGCCCTTCCAACTGACTTCACAAATTCCTTAAGCTCAGGGAGAAAAAGACGTAAATCTGTCATGAATTTTAAAGCTAATCTTTGATATCAGAACTTCACATTTGGGGATTTGTGGAAGACAGGAGCAGTAATGAAAGATCTGTGTGCAGAGATTAGACTATAGGTGGATTTGTGTAAGACTAAATCACACTGCACTGGAGGAAATTTGAACTGGTGCAGGACTGTATCTCAATGATATCAAAGAAAATTAAGTGGAGAGTTCCATTTTTAAGCCTAAAATCCTTTGAAATAATCAGAATTTTGGTTTCGTGGAACCTTCCTCTTTGTATTAATGCTTTTAGAAGTTGCATAAATATTTGGATCTATAACATCTGAAATGCTTTAGTATACACTTTTTTGTCATTATTTCTCCAAAGTTTTCATTTATTATTGATGGTTTTCATTTCATTTGAAACTTTTTTAGGTCAAGGAATTAAATGCATAGATATGTATTACAATACACTGCATTTTTTTTTCTATAGACATACAGATGTATATCTACGTATACATGTATGTTTATATATATAATAGATATATATGCAGATATATAGCTTTATCTGTATGCATTTTATGTATTTTATTAAAAATATGTACAGATAGTACATTACTTTTTTTTTTGTAGATATATAAACAGTGTAGTTTCATTATAGTTAGGATACAGCTTGGTCTAAAAGGCTGATATTACTGCCTTGTTGGTGGAACTACTCTTTGATTACTACTAGTTCATTGGAGCTACTGATGGATAATGGGACCTTTTTAAAACCAATAAAATTACTAATACCTTTCTATAATCAGAAGGTAATGACTTCTGTTGGTTTGAATTTAGGGAACAATGTATTTCTTCAGCCCTGCAATGGGGAACTTTTTAGTGCTAGAGAAATGGGCACTTCAATTTCTGTTCACTTTTTATAGGTGTACTTGTCTCTACCAAGCAGAGAGTCCCTTACTGAAGGTCACTGCCTGATAGCCCCTCTACAGCACCATACTGCAGCCACTCTTTTGGATGAAGACATCTGGGAAGAAATTCAGGTCAGCTGAGAAACTGTCTCATGTTCTAACAGTTTTGTAAATTAATGTTTTTTTGAATAATAATATATTTGTCATAAGTACCTATTTTCATAATTTGCAGCCTGCCACCTCTTTTCTGATTCCACTAAAGGGCAGAACATTCTTGCAGTACGGATGAAAATCAGTGGACAGACACTGAAAAAGGGAGATGCAGGGTAAACACTGAAGAAAATTTTTTGTTTATGAGCACTGGAAAAAGTTGCCCAGGATGCCACAGAACCTCTGTTGTTGAAGGTCTTTTGAAACCAGGTTAGGGGAACATCTGTTGAGGATGATGTAGATATAGCTGATCCCATACAGAAAGTGCAATAACTGGCTTCACAGTTAGGATTTCCTTGGGAGTGCCAAGGAAAAGAAAAAGATTGTCAGGGTAGAAAGATCACTTATAGTGAAACACAAACTGAAGATATGTTGTTTACATATCTTCATCTTGTGTTTCATTTTAAGTTTTGTTTACATATCTTCAGATTTTTTTAAGCTAATCTGGGTTTTGGGTAGATGTCAGTTGAGAGCGAGCTATCTCATTCTTCTTCAAATCAGTAAGGTCCCTATTAGAATCCAATTTCCTACTTTTTTGAAAAGAATTATTAGAATAAAGTGCCAAGCATGGTGGGTCATGCTTTCCAACTCTCTTATGAAAACATTTTGAAGGTTTTGAGTTCTGTTTTCTTTGGAAAAGTAAAATCAAGGGAGGAATGTAATGAGCTTCTGCTTAAGAGTGATTGTCAATCCCCACCCCTGCTGCCATCAGGGTTATTACAAAGGGGAAAACAACTTGCAACCTCTTACATCAGAATATTGGAAACCATTTCAGCCTAGAGAAAGGCTTTGTTTTTTGCAGTTGCATAGATTTAAGATTCTTGAGTTTGAAATGGTTTAAGTAACATTGGTGTCCCGGGTTGAGTTAGAACAGAACTAATTTACTGCGTCCAGTTCTGGAGCCCCCAGCACAAGAAGGATGTGGACATATTGGAGCATGTCCAGAGGAGGGCCACCANTCAGTGGTTGGTGTCTGAGGACTCTGTCCATTCTACTTTTGATCCTGATCCCCGTGTTCCAGAATCCAGCTCCTGAATCAAGTTGTCATCTGCCATGCAGTCCCCTGTGGGACCTCCCAAGTGCCTGCCCTCAGCGTCAGTGACGTAATTGCCATCAGGGGGGTTGGGTTCAACATTGTTTTCAGACATATTTGTATATATGTCATTCTATTATTACTATTTTCATTAAAGCTGTTTTAGTTTTCTTTGCTAATCTGTAAGTCTCCCTCCCTTATTCCCTTTCTCTTTCCCTTGGGAAGAGAGAGGGGTTAACAGAGAGCATCTCTCATTTGTCTAGTGGCTGACCCGGCCCCAAACTCTTGACATGTTGGTCTTGCCTCAAGCCTGGTAGATAGATTGTCTGACTTTCCAAATTTGCTCCCTACGTTGATTCTTGGCTGATGTAATTTTTATACAGTGTTTCATAGAACATGATGCTCCCCCCAAGCAATAAGGGAAATTAATTCTTTGGTATGTGACAGAAATGTCTAAGAAAGTTGGCTAAGAAGCAAATAAATGCAACAAGTAGGAGGAATAACAGAGCATGGGGAAAAGTGATAAATATGTTTATTATATATCTTCTATTTATCCTAACCTCTTTTAACTAAATAGATAATAAATTCTCCAAATTTGTATGAGAAGGAAAATAAGATAAATTCAGTTCCTGTACTCAATGTATCCTGTAATTTCCTTGCTAGAAAATGCAACTAGTTAGTAAAACCATTATCCATTGGCCCTGTGAATATATTCGTAGACAATTTAAACATTACTCTGCAACAAGGTACTTAGGTGATGTAAACTGTTTTTGTTTTTTTTTTCATTTTAAGCTTTTGTGTAATTCAGTAAGGGGAGTCTGGAAGGCTTTGTCAGGAGTATAGGCATACACTGATTCAGTGACTAATTTCTGATGCCAGAGCCATATTTTACATTGCTGTTGGGGGGGAGTGTGGAAATTATTACACTATACATATTCATAAAGTGTTGTATTGTTTTATTGAACTATTTTTGCTGGGATATTTTTTTAAGATAGAGTAAGATATTTGCTTGGAGTAACGCAAGAAGGGTTCTTTCATACTTTTTGCCTTCAAGCACTTGAATTTAACATATTGTGCGTTTTAGACTGATGTGCTTACTTGCCAAAGTAAATATGCATGCAATTTTGTAATGTGAAAAGATACAAGTCTTTACATGCTCTGCATTGACTGAACTGTTACATGTCTCAATGTTGTGTTCATCTGAACATAAGCCAAGCTCCTTTATTTTCTCTTATGAATGATTTTGTCTTTTCCAGTGCTAAATCTTTTGACATTTTGGCCTACTCAGAATTTGGAGGAAAAGTACAATGTATTTAAAAACAAAAAGATGTAGTCTGAGAAATGTTAGCTGAGATGTGCAGATCTTGTAGGCTTTTCGGTGGATTTCTATTTCTGTTGATATTACAGGCTAGGAACTGGAAGTAATGGTCTTTTCCAACCTTTGGTTTAATGTTTCTCTTACCTCAGCACAGTTGCTTGCTTTGGTGTATTTCAGAAGTAGGGGTCAAAGTTGATTCAGAGTTGCCTGTTGCTCTGCATAGTGAAGTCCCACTGTCATGGTATAGTGATCTATTCACTGGGCAATATCTTCTAGATGTGTTTCATTGGTTGTGTTTTGGAGGTGGTAGTGACATTTTCGTGTCACATTATGGAGTAGCTTATTTGTGGAAAAAAAAAAAAAAANCGCATATAGAAGGAAGTTTTTTGTTGAAAAAAAAAAAAAAAAAAAAAAAAAATCAGGGCACAAGGGCCTGCTTTGGAGAGCTTAAATACCTGGTGAGGATATCACAGAATCACAGAATACCAGCTTGGAAGACACCTCAAGGATGATCTGGTGCAGCCTTTCTTGGGAAAAGCACAATCAGGTTAAGATGGCCCAGCACCCTGTCCAGCTTCTTTGTAGCCACCCTCTAAATACTGGAATATGGTGATAAGGTCTTCCCTAAGCCTTCTTTTCTCAAATCTGGACAAACAAAATTATCTCAGCCTTTCCTCATATGGCAGCTTCCCAGCCGTTTGATCATCTTTGTGACCTTTCTCTGGACCTTCTCCAGCCTGTCCACATCTTTTTTATGTAAGGGGCCAAACCACAACACAGTATTTTAGGTGTTGTCTGCAAGCGCTGAATATATATTTGGCCAAGCTTCTTAGACTTTTAGTTTGATTCATGCTGTACAAGATGACAAAGGGTTGGAGAGAAGAGAGCTCAATTTCTAGTCCTGCTGCATTAAAAACTTTGTAGGGATTTGTTTTCTGTTTTACTTCAGTGCTTGCTGATATTTATGAATATGTGTATTTGCTTATGCTTCTTTGAGTCATCAACTCTCCATGTACATTAAGATAGAGAATTGCCGCGATTGAAGAGACAGGACATAGCTTGATGCAAGCAAGGTGTTCCATTTATTGTTCGAGCACTTAGGTTTTTATAGGTTTTCTAACAGTAGTGTGTTACATAGTGATTGGAGGGTTACATGCAATAAACAATTTGCTATTGGTTATATCTTATAAAGCAATAAATCAGAAGCTGCAGAGTAAGTTCTCAAAACATCTTTAACGAACTAAGACAGGAATGTTCTGCTCAATTTCTTATCTAACAGTTCTGCAATCCAGTCTCCTTCCTCCCTCAAAACTGGCCTTGCTCTATATCTCATTATTTCGGTTAGACTTCCCAAGGTCTCTGACCGACGAGTTTTAGCACGTCCTCTGTTCCTTTGTTCTCTAAACTTGAACAGCTCGGACTTTTACTTATGCCAGCATATCCCACAGAGAATCTTAAACCTTTACATGTGATTAGCCTTTTCATTGTGTTATTTGTACTTCTAAGCATTGGTAATTGAAAAAGAAATCAATGCTAAAAGGACAACCTATGAGTTATGTGTGTTGTAGAACTATGGTACCTGTGACCTCTGAGGCTTGTACAGTTTTGGTGATTTCACAGAATGGTAGAAGTTGGAAGGGACCTCTGGAGATCATCTAATCCAGCTCCCTGCCAAAGCAGGTTCACCTAGGGCATGTTACACAGTAAAGTGTCGAGGTAGGTTTTGAAAGTCTCCAGGGAAGGAGACTCCACAACCTCTCTGGGCAGCCTGTTCCAGTGCTCCAGTAAAGAAGTTTCTCCTCATGTTGAGGTGAACTTCCAGTGTACAGGTTTACGCCTGTTACCCCTCGTCCTATCACTGGACACCACTGAAAAGAGACTAGTCCCATCAAATCAAAATCAATTTCTTGGTTTGCACTGTGGAAATGCTGTAGGGAGCACATGTAATACGAAGATCTTAATTTTTTTTAAAGCATTTTTCAAGATCTTGAGACAATTTCAGAAACATTCACCCTGTCACAAAGTCAGATCTTTTTGCATTTGAAAGAGACTCTGAATGAGTCTCAGAAATCATCCCTTGTGCTTGATAATTTGGTTCAGCATCTACGTTGTAACCTATAGAATGATACTCTTGAATATCTTGGATGCAAGTATCAACTGTCAAGAGTCAGGAAGCCACAAGAGTAGGCTACTCTACAGGAAGGCAAGTCAAGGGTTGAAGGTGATGGTCAAGGCAGGTGGAGGTCGTCACCTCACTGACAAGGCACAGTCCAATGATCATAGAATCATAGAGTAGAATCATAGAATGGCTTAGGTTAGAAGGGACCTCAAAGATGATCTAGTTCCAAGCCCCCTGCTATGGCAGGGACACCTTCCAGTAGACCAGGTTGCTCAAGGCCCCATCCAAACTGGTCTTGAACACCTCCAGGGATGGAGCATCCACAACCACCCCTGGGCAACCTGTTTCAGTGTCTCACCACCCTCACAGTATAGAATTTCCATCCAATTTCCAATCTAAATCTACCCTCTTCCAGTTTGAACCCATTACCCCTTGTTCTATCATTACAGGCCTTTGTAAAAAGTCCTCCCCCGGCCTCCTTGTAGGCCCCCTTCAGATACTGGAAGGCCACAATAAGGTCTCCCCTGAACCTTCTCTTCTGCAGACTGGACAAGCCCAATTCTCTCAGCCTGTCTTCATAGGAGAGGTGTTTCATCTCTCTAATCATCTTTGTAGCCCCCCGCTGGACCCTCTCCAACAGGTCCATGTCCTTCTTGTGCTGGGGGTTCCAGAGCTGGATGCTCCAGATGAGGTCTAACCATGGCAGAGTGGAGGGACAGAATCATCTCCTTGAACTGCTTGCCATGTTTCTTCTGATGCAGCCCAGGACATGGTTGATTTTCTGGGCTGCACTGGCACATTGCTAGCTCATGTTGAGCTTTTCATCAACCAGCCCCCCCAAGTCTTTCTCCACAGGGCTGCTCTCAATCCACTCCTTGCCCAGCCTATATTTGTGCTAGGCAGAAGAAGAGAGCAGGTCCCATGACTGTAGACAGGATCAATCATGGCCTAGTCACAGCCAGACAAATCTGCCATGATGACTTAGGTTCAAGGTCAAGTCATCAAGTCAGGGCCAGGATCTGCCAAGTACGTGGCTGGGCACAGACATCCCTGACATTTAGCTGAGGCAAGGACAAAAGTGAGGGCCTGAGTTCGATTGCAGCTTCTGAGGGAGGGGGGACAGAGCCCTCTCTTCTCACAGCTCTTTCTGCTGCATCTGCTCCCAGCTTATGGCTGCAGCATGTCAGAGCTGCCCATCTGCATGGGCAAGTAGAAGAGGCTGCAAAGCCTGTTGAGCATGTGCAGGGCCTGACACTGGAGCTGGCACAATTATAGATTGAAGTCCCTTTTGTGTGGGGGCAGCACCTGGTGCCTGTGAAGGGGAACTGGTGAGTGTGCGCTGAGGCCAGATGGATTACGTGCTATGTTTGGTCAGCTTCCATACAGTGAAGGTGGCGGTTATAGCCATGGCTTTTTTTTTTTGGGGCAGTGTTAATATTTCCCTTAAAGTTCAGGCATGCCTAGTGGAAATGTCTTTTTTGCAATTGGAAAGATAGTGAAAGGATAATGGTACCTATAGTCAGTACAAACCAAGGTGTTACTTAGAAATTGCAAGCTTGGGACCTGTTGTTAAAGCCATGTTATTTTGGGGAGCATCATTGTTATTGTCTCTGTTTAGGGCTCAGGGCAACCCCCACGGAGCAGAATTTGTTTCACCCCTCGTCCCCCTCCCCTCTTCCCTCCCAGGGGAGGAAGAGAGGCTTTACACAAAGTTGGAAAATTAAGATCACAACTTTTAACAGGGAGTAACTAAAAGGATATCAGAGGAAGGGAAATATACAGAGGTAACAAGGGAAGGAATATATACAAATATATACAACACCGATCCTCGGATGCCGCTGGATTTCTCCCGAGCCACGTGGAGTTGTAGCAGCCACAGAGCCGTCCGGAGCCAGCAGCAATCCCAGCGAGGAGGGGGAGCGCGGAACTTCCTGTGTCCTTTATATAGAGTGTGGCAGGAAGGGGAGTGGAATAGTCGCTCCACCTGTCCCTCCCCTTCCCCAAACCTTAAACCACAACAGTTATCAACTTCAATGTAGTTTTAATTTCAACTGTAAAAATATGCAGTATTTATCAAAACAGAGTTTGTGGTGTTAAATTATGCTGAGTATTTCACAATAGTTTTCTAGACTTCCTATGTTTGTATCCTAGGAAATATGGTTCGTATTAAATTGTTGATTAATAAGGAATTTTCCTAGTATGATTGCTGCTGTTATCCATTTTATGAGTTTATTGTGAATATGTTAGTGAAATAATACAAAGTACTATAAAATAAAGCTTTGAAAAGTCAATTTAAATTCTACCTTTTTATTTTAAACAGATGTTCAGAAATGCATTGGTGAAAATGTTTGCAGATAAAGACTTGGACTGTGTGTTCCTAGAAACAAACATGAGTATAAAGAAACGATATCACATGGTGTATGAATGCATTCCTCTGCCAAAAGAAGTAGGAGATATGGCTCCAATCTACTTTAAGGTATATGAAAATGTTTTTTCATAGGTCATGTGAATGTATTTATCATAATTCATCTATTTCTGGAAAACTTCTTTTGATATTCAAGTACTATTTTTGAAACGATGGATTCTTTGATCCTACTTCTTGATCTGTTCTTTGATCGTATTCCTTGATCTTAAAACGAGCCCTGTGAAGTAATTTTGTTTTCCACGTAGTCAGTGGGAGAGCTGTATGTCACTCTGCAGTTGCCTCAAGTCTGAGGGCACTGACAAAAAAACTGGAAGAAACTGAAAGAATTGTAGTTTCTTGAAGTGCTGTAAGTATTGCAGTACTTCTCACTTAAGACCTGTGATATAAACTTAAAACCCCATACATGTGCCTTGGCAAGCATAAAATGAGAAAATAATGTCAACTCTTTTAAGAAATACCAATATATAATGTTTAATCTGCATTTTATTTCATTAATCCCAAATTTTACATGTATCTTTGGTCTCTGATGAACATTAGAGAGCACAATAGATGCTTCTACTGTGCTTTTTCTGGTCTCTTTCCCCTGATCCTATAATGAAAAGCTGAATGAAGCTTTTACCTAGTACTGAGGCCTTTCTGTTTTCAGCAATGGGATCCTGATTTGCCTTTTATAAGTGAATTATTTTATTTCTTCTTTGAAATATTATTTTTGTTTTCTGGCAATAATGTGTTTGACTTTTGATGAAGTGGAGTGGTCACTCTGATGAACAGGAATGCATTAACTTTTACCACATTAGCAACAAAATCAAGCAGGTTGAGAGTTTCAGTGCTTCAAGTGCTGGTAAAACTTGTGCTTTGAAAGGAAAGACAAAGTACAAGATTTAATGCAATGCCATTTGCATAAAACTTTCTTTCAGAAGTTTCCACCATTAAAATACACAGCAAATGAAATTGAAAAAGTACCTACACTACACTATACCCACTTCTGTGCTCTGGAGGATACAGAGGCAGCTTCAAAGGTTTTTAAGCACAATCAGCCTTCTAAGCTGGATTCTCCTCTTAGAGTTTAAAAAAGAAAAAAGTCTAATATAGTGTAATGAATTCATAAAAGATTTTGTATGAGCTTAGTAGAAAGAGAATGTGACCTTTTAGTTGAAACTTGTTAGAGATAATTTGTGTTAGGCAAAAGTTAAATTAAAAAAAAAAAGTAACAGAATTAAGTGAGTTTGAAGATATAATACCATGCCTTTATAAAATGTGTAAGTTGTCGAAATCAGAAAGGCTGCTGAAATTAAAGTTACTTTGTTAAAAAATAATTGCTACTTGCAGTGCCATGTACTTCTCTACATTGAAAAGTTAGTTCTTTGCTTGCTATATGAAGGACTGTTTTCACATTTAGATAAAATGATTTTACAGAAAGCTATAATGGAGTCTGATGAAGAGTGGTCTGTGAACAAGAAGTTAATTGATCTTTCTTCAAAAGATATTCGGAAATCTGTAAGTAATGAAATGCATTGAACACTGAATTTCTCAGCAAATTCTTCTCATCTTTTTCATTATTAACTGTTTCAAAGAGACAAGAAAGGGAACACAATTAGATTAGTGCATCAGGAGATCTCATAGGTATGATGAGAATTAAGAATCTATCTGAAATCCTAGCTGACATTAGAGAAAAGATTCCCATTTATTTCAACAATTGGTGAACTGAGCTGTGAACATTGGTTGAGAACAAAGCTGACACTTTGGGAACATGCACCAGCATAATTTTCTTGATTAACTTTAAGAATTAAGGTACATCAAAGATTTGCAAATTACTTTACTGAAAAAAATATGATGTGTCTTTTTCATTGACCTAGAACAGCCTTTTGTGTTGCTAAGTTTATGAAGTGAAAATATAAATAGCATTATAAGTCTTTTTTCTAAAACAAGGCAACAGTGCTCTGTCTGTCTCCTGGATACTAAACTGAAACATCTTTGTATATGCAGATCTCAAAGGAATAATAATGAAACTGTTAGGTTCAAAGATTGTTCCATATCTTTAATATTAAAACCAAAGATGTGGAGTATATAGCCTTTGCCACAAGTAGTTTACAACTATGTGGTAATAATACTTAATTTCTAAAAGTGTCTTTTACACTAAAAAGAAATCCTAGTTATGGAGAAAAAGGAGATTGGATTTGTGAATGAGACATGAAGCCTGATATGACAAAGGAGGAGATTAAATGCAGAAGACTAAGGGCCTTATAGTAGAAGAGGTTTTGTATGTTGTGATGACTCTTGAACTAAACCAACAGTGGTAGCAAATGTAGCAAAAGGACTACATTTATTTTGCACAGAAGCTGAAATCAAGGCCTTCTCTGCTTCTCCCTCTGCTCCCCGCAACGAGGGAGCTGGGCGTGGGCAATGGGCTGGGAGGGGACACAACCAGGAGAGCAATAGGGAAAACACTGGTATGTTATCAACACTGGTTAAGTTACCAGTCCAAATCTCAGCACCATCTGGCTGCCGTGATGAAAATGAGCTCCATCCCAGCCAGGCCCAATACATTGTACTTAAGGTGTCACCCGCCAACCCATTTTTTCCTTAAAATATTTTATGTTTCTTGCTATGCTGCATTGCCCCTCTGCATTAAATCTTTACAGAGACTGAATTTTCAAGCAATATATGGAACACACCTTGTGAAATTTGCAGTTATTCGGACTGTAGCAGAGGAAATGCTTATGAATTTCAGCCTTTATATATTTTTTATCTGTACAGGAATATCCCCAACAATTAAAAGAGTGGAAAATAACTTGTTGCACTGAAACAGTAGGAATTACTTGCAATGCTGTAGCAGTAAATGAATCCACTTCTCTGTCAGACTGAAGGGTCTTTTTTTTGTGACAGGATAACCAGTGTCTCCTCTGTAGGCTGAATGAATTATTAAATTATCCAATTCAGCAAGTTAATTGTAATTTCTAGTCAGGTAGTGGGGTTTTCTGGTAGCATATCCTCCATAGAGGTGTTTCCACTTCTCCCTGAGTGTCAGTGTTTCTATTGGGTAAATATTTCCTGTTATGATACAATACCTTATCTTTAATAAATGCAGTTTGCTGATGGTCATCCATGTAAATCAGAGGTGTGGAGTCAGGAAGTCATTTGCTCAGTGTGCATGCTCCTGCCTGGTCTCTCTCTGTCTCTCTTGCTGCAGTGGTGGCCTCTGGAGATTCTGCTACCCAGGAAATCACCTTTTCAGTTTTCAGTGTCTTTTTATCTAGTTGTTACATGTTGTTCTTTCCCCTCACCTGTTTGTTTTACTGTTTCTCTGTTGCAATTTCATACTACACATGCTTGATTCGATAGGTGGTTTAAAATAAAAAATGATACTATCAACTGTAAAACCACTTTCAAATTCATTAAGTTGTGGGGTGGTTGACTAAATGCCTATGGTTTGTTAAACATCTAAAAATGTGCTTTTGTGCATATAGGTTCCTAAAGGATTGCCATACTTTTCTGTGGACTTTGGCCTTCAAGGAGGATTTGCTCATGTCATTGAAGATCAACATAAGTTCCCTCATTACTTTGGAAAGGTATTGTCATGTAAAAGATCAATTTATCAGTTATACTCTGTTTTGTAAAATTTAAACAATTAAACAAGATGTTGCCAGAGCAGCCATTTTGATGTACCTCATCCCAGTTAATTAGTTGGCTTTTCTTCATGAGTCGTCATAACTTGGCTTGTTGAATAAAGGAGTCATTGATTTCTTCGCTGGCTGATACTCAGAATGTAATTCTAGATCCACATTTCTTTTGAAATAATAGGAATTCTAAATATTTGACATATAATCTAACAGATGGAAAATGCTTACATCTATTTAAGAGTTTTCATGGCCATAGCTATCTCATCTAGATGCACTGACTCTTACTTGTATAAATTAGGGTGCATAGACACACAAACTCACAGATGACTCCTAGTAAAATACTTTTGTGGTTAAATTACTCCGTGTGGTATAGAGAGTATAGTATATACAGGAAGAGCTGCAATAAATTCTTCCTTTCTTTATTATGTCACTCTTATTTAAAGAGTTAATATTGTAAAAACATTGAGTAATTGGGGACAAATATATTTTACTTCAGAGGAGTTAAGAGCAAAGTGGACAGCTTTTGGTTTTTTGAACTTTTCTTAGTCACAAATGTACTAATACATTAACAGTCTGCAACGTTAGAATATTTATGTAGTGCATTGCTGTGCTATACTTAGAGTTTTGCTGAGTCAACCATTTAAAAAGTTTTACTTTCTGAAGTGGTATATATTTCAGAATTTCAAATGTTAATAACCAGCATTCAAAGAAAACAGTGACAAATAATCTCACCATTTGAAAATAGATATTTCTTTATTCTGTGGTAAAATAATGTTAAATAATATGGTAATTTTGCATTTATCATTATCTGTCTCTCTTCTACTTGAAAAGGAAATTATTGGTGGCATGCTGGACCTGGAACCACGGCTCTGGAGAAAAGGAGTCAGACAGAACTTTGAAGATCAGAGGAAGAAGGTGTTGCAGTTTGCAGAATGGTGGAAACCATATGACTTTACCAAAAAGAAAGAATGAATACATTCCTGCAGTCAACGACTATACAAGCCATAAATTATATCAAAGGATATTTCATATGTTAAGAATAACACCAGTGTGTTATGTATTGCAAATATACTTTAAAACCAAGGATATTGTTTAATTGCTGATCACCTGTTTCTGGTTTGACACTGGATCACGTGAACCCGTAAGCCTGACAAACCAGAAGTGTACAGTGGTTTTAGTTTTTCATTTTTTAGCTGAGCTGAAAGAATAATGTCCATGTGGCCATTGGAGTTCTTCAAAATGTAGCTTCTGTTTTTGAAGTTTTTAAAATATTTGAAACAATGGATTTTTTTGTATTGTATTTATCATAAAGATGGTGCTTAATTGTCATGGTTGCTTTTTGTAGAAAATGGTGTACATTTAAGAACATTTTGATTAATACATTGTTGCAGAAGGAATCCGTACAGAAAATAATTCTATGATTTTAAGTCTTTTTGTTCTTTAAGTTGAGGTCACAGCAGTAATACAAACATTCATATAGGATGTGATTCATGTGCTCCCTGCACAAGAATTAATGCAATTTTTTATACTTTCAGTGTGAAATAGTATTTTTCAAGCAGACCTGTTGCACAGGAGATAGTCCATAACTGGTGGCAAATGACAGCTTTAATCATAGAATGGTTTGGGTTGGAAGGGACCTTAAAGATCATCTATCACCCCTATGGGCAGGGACACCTCCCAGTAGACCAAGTTGCTCAAAGCCCCATCCAACCTGGTCTTGAACACATCCAATGTTGGGGCATCGACAGCCTCCCTGGGCAAACTGTTCCAGTGACTCACCACCCTCAGAGTGAAAAATTTCTTTCTGATTTCTAACCTAAATCTCCTCTTCTCTAGTTCAAAGCCATTATCCCTTGTCCTATCACTATGAGCCCTCATAAAAAGCCCTTCCCCAGCTTTCTTGTAGGCCCCCTTCAGATACTGGTGATGATTCTGTGATTACTTTTGATGACAATAAAAAACAGAAAAGAAAGAGAGAAGGATGGAAGAACCTTAAAGGAAAATCCAGTGGCCAGCAAAGAAGAAAATCATCACAGGGATCTCTCCTGGGCATCCCCTCTAGTGTAGCAGGTGGTCTGCCGTAACACTTTTCTGATAATAAATATATTGTTTTCATTGGCACCTACTAAAAAACTTCCTGCTGGTTGTTCCTACTTGTGATGCTGTTAGCGTGGATTGGAGAACACTGCTCAGAGGCAAGAGTTACACACTGATTGTTGAGCTCTGTGCATGGATGTCACTGGGATATACCTGTCTGCTATTTAAAGGACTACTCTCTGCTGTGTTATTTACTAGGTTTTGTTTTTCTTTTGTGTAAAAGTTACAAAATGGGAGTAGGAAGGCATGAGGGGAGAAAAACGGATGATTCATTTTCCTTGGGAAACCTGACGTAGCAGGCTTGGGCTTTGTGGGGGCAGAGCTGGGAGAGCAGGACAAGGACAGAAGGACACCGATTGCCATAGAATCCTCCCAGGGCTTAGAGGAAAAGGCGCAGCCTGGCAAACAAAAGACTGCAGTGCTGCAGGAGAAGGCTCCAGATAACAGGTGGAAGGTTCTTAGCCTAGGAGAGGTTAAGGCATTGTGTAAGTGTCTCATTGTTCTTGATGTTCCTTTCCTGCCCAGCCACTGCCCTGTACAGCTCTGTTAGCTCTTGTAAACTGTTCAGAGTAAGGAATTTTACAGAATCACAGAACGTTAGGGGTTGGAAGGGACCTTGAAAGATCATCTAGTCCAACCCCCCTGCTAGAGCAGGATCACCTAGATCAGGTCACACAGGAACGTGTCCAGGCAGGTTTTGAATGTCTCCAGAGGAGACTCCACAACCTCCCTGGGCAGCCTGTTCCAGTGCTCTGTCACCCTCACCATGAAAAAGTTTTTCCTTATGTTTACCCGAGACCTCCTATGCTCCAGCTTGCACCCACTGCCCCTTGTCCTGTCACTGGATGTCACTGAGAAGAGCCTGGCTCTGTCCTCCCAACACTTGCCCTTTACATATTTATAGACATTAATAAGGTCACCCCTCAGTCTCCTTTTCTCCAGGCTAAAGAGACCCAGCTCTCTCAGCCTTTCCTCATGAGGGAGATGCTCACTCCCTTAATCATCCTAGTGGCTCTGCGCTGGACTCTCTCCAGCAGCTCCCTGTCTTTCTTGAACTGGGGTGCCCAGAACTGGATACAGTACTCCAGGTGGGGCCTCACCAGCATAGAGTAATGGATCACTAAATATTACAGGGTTGAATAAGTATTAATTTCTAGTCCCTTCGTGGTCTTTTGCAACTTTCCTGAAGAGCTACTACTTTTTAAATTATTATTATTTTCTATTTTGGCAAGTAAGTCTGGTAGAGGTAGAAATCGACTGTGTTGTGGAATATTTTCAGTAGGATCTTTGTGAATTTTTGTCACTGCAAGAGAAATACCTTAAAAATAGGCTGTCATGATAATTTCAGTGATTTAGTGTCTTGATTTATACTATTTTTCACCAGCAAGCCATGGATAAAAGGGCCAGTTCTATTCTTCAGTAAGTTTTGATCTTCCTTAGGCTACTGAGATTACAGATCAAATAGCACATGAAATAGTAGCTGCTAGTAATTCCTTAGAATGTGGTAATGCTGAAGCAAATTTAGGTGAAGTGCAGACTTTGGTGGTGTAAAGCATGACTAAAATTTGTTTTCTCCGGAAGCTTTTGTTGCCTGCAGTCTCATCTGCCCCCCTGGAGGACAGCTGGGAAGCAGCAGAAGTGACTCTTTGAAGGCCACGCAAAATTCTTCATCTGATGCTGTGCTGGAGATGCAGTTTTTCTAAATGATATCACTTCTCTCAAAACTTGTGTTCCTCAAGGGAAACGCTGTGTTTCATGAAGGATATCTAACTTGTATGTAGAAAAGTCTTCCTGACTCATGATCTCTGCATATTTTATTATTCTGGTTTCAACAAAACTACTGATATTCTTTGAACCAGAAAGGACTCTGAAATATGGAGTAAAGGTAACAGTCTCATGCTAGTGATACAGGGAAATGTGTCTAACACTATTAGAGTTTTCAGAATGGGAGACTGCGCTTATCACATACACTCAGAATAGTATCTTCTTGTAATTGGTCACAGACCAGACATGCATATCCTCAGGTTAAGCTGTTCTTCTTCATAAGTATCTCTAAATATTCATGAGACCATGAGAGTGAACACAGCTTGTTAGGGCACTTGTGAAAGGTATGATACATTTAGACTTCAGTCCTTGCTTTTATGAATATTAAAATATTTTAAATAGACCTTCTTCATCCAGAAGAATACCCAATACTGAAATTCTTTGGCACTGAGAGGTGGAAAATATAAATTCAGGTGTCTTCAGGGAGAACAGGATTCAGGAGCTGGATTGCTAACATTGCTGTAAATGAAATCCTGTGTACTCTTTGGTGTAACCAGGGAGGAAAAGGGACTTCTCTCTTCAAGTGAATCTATGTGTGTGATTTAACAGGTGTTAGAACATATCCATGTCCTGCCCTGTCAGACAGGAAGATTCTTGTGTGTAATATCTGCTCCTACTCTTCTGCTTACTGCCTGGCATAAAATGTTATGATTCCCTGCTATCAAGTCAGCTTTTTCCAACTCAGAGTACTCCCCTCCTTTGTATTTCCTTGCTGTGCTGTAGAATTGTGTCTTCTCACCTGCATTCGAGATCTTTCAGTGGTTTCAGGGAGGAGCACTGCACCAGCACAGCACCATTACTGCTGCTCAGTCAAGCCCTGGGTGAGGTCTTAGCAGGAACTTGGACACCAGAGCTTTTTATTCAATCTTGTTTGCAGCTAAGTTCTCTGGAGAGAACCTGGATGGGTGCTATAGTCATGCAGATCACCTGCCTCAGACCTTGATAACTTGAAGATTTCCCACCTGGGTCTGTCTTGGGGAAAATGAGCTAAACAGGCTCCTGTGAGATGCTCACTTTCCTTGTTTTTTCTCAGGTTCTACTATGCAACCCAGGCCCATGCAGTTGCTGTAGAAAGCTTCCTGAAGCAGGAGACGGTTGTTTTCGTACTAAAGACGCACATTTTGAGATTATTATTTTTGCTCAAATTGAAGGAAAGCACCATGAATTTGCTAGCTACAAAATGAAGTGCAAAAGTTGCCATGGCATCATTATCCTTATCCATAGCCAGTTGTTGGATGATGTCAAGGTGATTGCCTGAAGTCATCTGTTGATGTAAATGGGTATAATGTAAAATGAGGTTGATGTAAACTGTAGTAAACTCAGCTAAAATGGAAGGCAAGGCTCTCTGCTAGGTAGTGGTGTTCTTCCAAACAGGTAGTTTTCATCCATGTCCATATTCCACTTGCTTTTCACTTCTTCTTTTGTGTTTTCCTTTGGAGTAAGACTATGAGGTGCTACATTTAGTGTAGTTTTGGTGTAACAATGGTGGATTTTTGCTTTGTACTTAGTAAAATACCTGGAAGAGAACTGCATGTATTTTTGTTACTTTGCTAGAAAATCAATATAGTAACATTCAATCTTAGGTCTATTTGTGCTAGTTTTTATTTAAGTTTCATCATGAATCCAAACAGTAAGTTATTCCCAGAGTCATAATGAAATGTGATTTAGTAGGATTTTACATACTGAGTTCAACCAACTTGTTTTAAATTTCTTACAAGTTTTGATTGGAACATAACATGTTATAATAAATAATAGCTTTCATGTCAAGAGATCACAAATCTCTTGCAATCTATGAAAGAAGAAGCATTTTGATGGGTCCCTTAAGGGCCTGTCTTGAAATTTCTTCAGCATTTCCTGTCTTATGCATCTGTATTTATATAATTAAAGCATGTTTTCTCTTTCTGATTCCAGCTGGACTGCTGGATGGAAAGATGTGGAGACACAGGCTGCTATACTCTTACTTTAAGCCTAGCTCTTTGGAAACACAATCCTTAATATCTATCCTAGCTAAAAGTGCCATTTTTAGCCCTCACAAATCAAGACAATCTAATCCAGTATGAAGGAACAGACTTTACAAATCCAAACTTGCTGACATCTTAGTTCTCTTGGGCATACTGATGTAGCTGTGTGGTAACGTTGCTTTTCTAGAAGTTGCATTTGTTTATGTTGTTAAAAGTGAGAAGGAAGGTTAAGAGGCTTCCTTCAAGTAAATCATGCTGCTACACACTTTACAGGGAAGTTGATGTAAATTTTACCCCCCAGGTTAAGAACCACTGGAAGTTGGTTCTAAAAGAACATTTAATATTTTCTTGGGTCCCAGATTTAGAATCATAGAATGTATTAGGTTGGAAGGGATCTCCAAAGGTCATCTAGTCCAACAGCAGGTAATACAATCCCAGAATTGTCCCAGGGAAATCTTTGAAAAAGAGTTATCTATCCTTGTAGAAGTTGATGAATTTGCAGTTTTAAACACTGTATCCTGCTTGGTGATCAATCTTGCACAACTGTCTTGCTATCTCAGTTTGTTCTGAGGCTTATGATAAAGTGTCTGTGAAGTACTAGAACTGTGATCTAAGAGGACTGTAATTTCAGGACATCTTTGACCACAGGTGGTTTCACCCTCCCTGATGTCCTGTCTCCTAGATGTGACCTAAGCACTGTACCTCGAGAGGCCAGAGGTACATTACACAACACAAAATGAGTGTGTGGGTTAGAGAAAGCACAGTCTGAGCTCTTGATGTGTGGGATCATTGTCTTTGAGGGCAATATTTTTATTCAGGATTTTCTGGTTTGTGATTTCTGGTCATTGATGCACAACTACTGGTCACCCACCAATCTGGAATGATCGATAGGTACAGTTTTATCTTGAGACAGGGCAAGATGACTTTTCAAAGTCTCTCCCAGCTCTTTACTCAATGATTTTAAGATCTTATTTAAGTCTATGTGAATTATTTAATTTTATGTGAAAATAGCTTGGAGCAGCACTTGTAAGACAAGATGTGAACAGCTAACAGAGCTGATGTTTTTAATGTGTCATAAATACACAGTTCTCACTGTACAGCTTCCCCGTTGTTGTTGTCACAGGTTTACAAGGCTTCATTTGGGGATACCAGCTGATCTCTCATGTCTCTAGATGCTTTTTATAGCCAACTCCAGGTGTGCTATTTGTAGTTGTTGGAAAGCATTATAGCTCTTCCAGCTCTTCCAACATTCTCCTTTTTAGTGCAGAATAACTCTTTGAATATTTGATCCCAGTTCAGTATGTCCAGGAACTTACCTGTGAGGTGGAAGACGACGACTGATAGTAATAGTGACTTTGTGGATGATGGTGTCTCCAACTGGCTCTTAGTTTGGAGTCAACATGGCCAAATTAAATCAGAGATGGTGACCTTGTGCTCTTTCTGTCCCTTTCTCTTCTTTCATGGCTGCTGTTGCAGGAATTAGGTTTTCATTGTCTTATCCAAGCTGCTCTTTCATTAGTCTTAGCAATACTTTCTGTGACTTAGCAAATATTTTCTAGGACTGGTTGGTTCGGCCAGTCAGCCACTAAGATTGACCAGTCTGTACTAAAATACTGGGATTTTGCCTCAATCGCCCTCTCCCATGGTTGGCAGTGAGGGTTCACTACTGTTATATAGTAAAAAAGGTACAAAATCTGTCATGCCTGCTGCTCCTTAGAGTGGTAGCAGCACTCTGGTTCTCCATGTGACTCTGTGTGTTAGGATATGTATTGATTACGTTTGGCGAACAACTGCTGAGACTTAATGTGATATCACTAGAGTTACACTGGGCTTTATACCGTTAAAAATGTGAGAATATGCCCGTTATCATGAAGAGGAGGTTCTTTTAAGTATGTGAAAGAAATTACAACTTTACCCATTCATATACTTATTCTGGTAACACTGGATTTATGAAAGGTAGTGAGTAAACCTTAAGCCTTTCGTAAGCGGTTTGTGACTTCCATAGAATCAGAGGAGGAGAACAGGAGATAAAATTATCTAGTTGATCCCAAGGCAAGATCAGGTACATTTGTGGCATTCCTAGATCTGTTTTCTTTATGAAGATCCTTGACAAGGGAAAATCCACAGCCTTCCTGGACAACCTGTCACAGTATTCACTCTTCATCATGAAATGTTTATCTTTCTACTCTTTAATCTGAATTGTCTGTGGTTCGAATACAGTATTTATTGTCTTGTCTATTATGAATGCTTGAAATATTATTTCATTCTTTGGAGGTTCCTTTTACATGTTTGGAGACTACAATTAAGTTGTCTGTTCAAATTTTCATCTTCAGGTTGAATTGTGCATATTCTTTCCATGTTTTCTTGTAAGTTGTTTTTTCTGTTCTTATCATTCTTCTATGCTCTGGTTCTCTCTCTGGTTCGTGACTTAGAATCATAGAATGTTTCAGGCTGGAAGGGACCTCTAGAGGTCATCTTGTCCAACCTCTCTACACAAGCAGGGACATCCCTACCTAGGTCAGGCTGCTCAGAGCCCCATCAAGCCTGACCTTGAATGACTCCAGGGATGGGGCCTCCACCACCTCTCTGGGCAGCCCATTACCCTGATCTATCACCCTCATATTAAAGAACTTTTTTCTAATATCCAATCTAAATCTGTCCTTTCCTAGCTTAAAACCATTACAAGCCCTTTTGAATAGACCTTCCTCTGCCTTTACGTAGGCACCCTTCAGATACTGGAAGGTCACTAGAAGGTCCCCCCGGAGCCTTCTTTTCTCCAGGCTGAACAGCCCCAACNTTAGAGAGAAGGATGTTGTGGGGGACCGTGTCAAAAGCCTTGCAGAAGTCCAGATAGATGACATCCACAGGTCTATCCTTGTTGACTGATGCAGTCACTTCATTGTAGAAGGCCACTAGGTTGGTCAGGCAGGACTTGCCCCTAGTAAAGCCATGCTGACCACCTAGAATTACCTCCCTGTCCTCCATGTGCCTTAGCATATCCTCCAGGAGGATCTGTTCCATAATCCTCCTATAATCTTCCTGGTTCATGAAGATGTGATGAGATGGAAGTCTGAAGAGTGGATATGATATCTCAGTGAGATTTTATCATTGTTTCTGATATGAAAGGGTTACTGCCATTATTGGTGGAATATCCTCCTGTTCATTCCCCCCTAGAGTGCACTTTGCCTTTTTTACAAGAACTGCTTGTTCTAGCAAAGCCTGTGGCTCTGCAATCTTCAGATGCTCTCCTGCTCCCAAGTCAGCAGTTTGCTATTACAGCTAGATATTTTTGCCCAAATCTAGGTTATTACTCTTACCTTTGTTGAATTTCTTGCATTTTTGTAGACCATTTTTTTTCGTTTTCCTGAGATAATTTTGAATTCTACTTGTGTTTTTTAATGACTTTTTTCTTTTACATTCCCTTGAGTCATCTGCAAAATTAAGCAGCAAAACTGTATTGTGGCAACTAGAAATTGATGGCCACATCCATGTGCGCCATGCAATATTTGTGTACACTGGCTAAACTATCATTTTTCTTATTGCTGATGGACTTTCTGCAGCTTCTGAGACCATTATTCTTGTTATGAATGTAGATGCGCTGTGTGTCACAAGTAGCAAAAGCAATAGGAAAGGTGACTCAGAAATCAATATCAACTGGGAAAGGTGAGGCGGAAATGATCTCCAGGATTATATTTTGTGTTTCCGTTGGGAGAAAATGGGCTGAAAATCAGACATTACTGTAATACCATTCCTATTCAGGTCATCTGCCCTCTTGTGCACCCCCAGTCTATTCACTGTGGGGGCGGCTGGAGAAGCAGAGAAGGCCTTGACACTGGGTGAACACTGCTCAGCAGCAGCTGAAACATCAGCATGTTATCAGCATTGTTTCGGCTGCAAATCTAAAGCACAACACTGTACGAGCTACTGTGAAGAAAGTTAACTCCATCCCAGCCGAAACCAACACAGATGCAGGATACAGGAGAAGAATGAATGTCAGGTTCTGCTCAAACCTGTACACAGTTTGACTATCTGGCAATTGCATAGGATCAGAAGATAAGGTGGAAAATCTCTAGTTACTGAGCTGGTTTTCTGCCTTTAAAGACTGTCACTACATTTCAGCAGGTTTAGGATGTGCTAGATTCTCTATCTCAGACTTAGGTGAGTGCCCCTTTGCTGCAAAGCAACATTTCTTCTGTTTCCATCTATTGCTGTTTGTGAATATCCTTGAAATGGGAAGAAAGCTTTTCTCACACACTGCAGGTGAGATTCCGCACATCATTAAAACACTTTAATGTGTCCACCTGTGAGCTGTATGTCTAAGTTCACATAATATTCACTGTTGGCCCAGTCAATGAAGTTAATGGAGCCTTGGAGAGTGATTCCCCTTACACTACTGTAGGTGACCTGATGGGTTAATTGGATCATTCACTAGGCTCTAGTGACTGTGGTGGTTAGGGGCCAATATCTACTATGATTAATTTTATTATGTAAAAGCAGTCTAAATTTGGCAGATGCCTGACTCTCTTAGAGCTCTCAAGAGCTCAATGGAGGTTTAGCCATGAGTGTGGCTATCACTGTATAGCATTTATCTTTATTCCACTTGGATGCAAGGAATCTTTCAAATGTTGCAAGGTAGCTCCATGTTGAATAGTGATTTTAAAGTCAGAAATTGGAGGTTTCTTTGCTTGAGTTTTCATCTCTCTAATCAGAAGTGATCAGAGCACTGAACCTTAGTCTGCCAGCAAAGAAAACTTCATCAAAATCAATGTGTTTCAGTGAAATGGCTCAGCTTTATTGAAACAACTTATTGAATTAAACTTTGTGGCTGATGCTCTCAGCAGTTTTCTCTCATTGCTTATTTTGTGAGAACATCATGGCTAATTAATGCAGTATTCCCACATTTAGTATTTTTAAATGCAGTTGGCTAGAGGGAGTGGAAAGCAACTGCCCATGTAAAGCATATCAAGAAAGCTTGAGGTTGAGTCCTGGTTTGGCCCATACTGGCCTTGGGACAAATTACCTACATTCTTTCCGCTTTGCTATTGGCAGGCAGTGAGAGAACCACCACCCAGAGAAGTTTTGAGAGACTTGGTTGAAATTCTATGCCATGAATACTTGCAGTGATTTCCAAACAGGTTGACTGAATTTAAAAGAATATACTGCTGGCTGTTTCTGAGAACTCTGGGGAAAATGTTAACTGTAATTACAACATAGACTTGGGATTTTAAAAGTCCTAAACAACTCAATACAGTTTTGAAGGCAGAGAGTGGGCAGAGAATTTGGCAATTATCTCTTTTTACAAACAGCATGTGCTTCTTGAAAGATTTCTGTGGACCAGCTCTCCACTTTTCCTGATGTGTAGTCTTTTGTGGGAAGCTTTTGGGTTATTTTCTCTAAAGAGCAAAAATATTTTGGCCAGTATCAGCACAGAAACAGATTATATGAAATTTACCTCACATCTGCATGAGTAGTTCTTGTCTTTGTATACAGCTGTCTGGAAGACTGTATGGATAGATAGCATTTTATATTTCCTACCAAATATGAAACCTTTTAAAAACTTTGCATAAAGCTGAAAAAAAGAGTGAAGACCTCCTTAATTCTCAGGACTTTCATCTTCACAGCTCTTTACAAACATTAATTTCATACGCCTGAAGGCATAGACCAGCATAGCTCCCTCTGACAGCTGCAGAACTGCTGTCCCTTTGGACTGAGTGAATTTGCCCCCACACCTCTACGCATACCCTGCCCCAACCCAGTGCTTGGACCTTGTGTTACTGAGAGCAAGGCAGAAAGTCGTCTCAGATCACAGCTGCTTGTACACCCTTGAGATCCCATTCACTTCAGTTGATTACACCCTCGAAGTGCTCCTGGTCCATGAACACTGTTTTAAGTGATTTATGACTGCACAGCCTTTTATTTTTAGCTTCTGTGCAAAGCTTCCAAATCAAATCTTGGTGGGAACTGCTGTCTGTGATAATTTTGTTGTCTTCCTCTCCACTAATGAAAAACAAGTTCAGTCTTGCAGCTAAACGGTGTGGTTGTCTTCCTTGGTACATTTTTATACAAATCAAACAGGAATACAGGTGGATGAGAACAATAATATGATTATGGCATGTTAAATAATTAACTTTAAAAAGGTCAATGAGTCCCTGCCTAATAAAACAACAGTCCTAGAAAACCTGGATTGTCTTTTAATGATGGGAAGAGAGGACATGCAAGTGGGTTGTGAGGACCCCACCATTTTCTTGCTCTTGATTCACAGAAGAGTTGTGCGGCATTGATAGGAAGTGGGTTTGCTCTGCAGTGAGGATGTTCACTGCTCCCACCTGACTGCAAGCCTCTTTATCATATCTGTTTTCTGTAAACTTCTTATTTTTAAGGTATCAGAGATGTGAAAATATAAGATGATGATAAGGGTTTCTTCTAAACTAGAAGGAAAGGGCTAGTTTGTGAGGTGTTTGCTCAGCTGGTGGCAGAATCCTGGCCTTATTTGCCTTGGAGCCCAGACATCAGTGGCAGCATTGCCTTCCCACTGGTACCTGCAAGCTTAATCTGCAAGGGCTTTACAAGGAGAAGCACAAAAGGCAGAAACAGACTGAAATTAGTAAGGGGAGTGTTTGCATTCAAGGAGACTCAGGACTCTGAAAAAGTTGTGGGTTTTCTGGAAAAAACTCAGAAGGGCTGGAGGCAAGATGCTGAAAGATGAGCAAATCACATCCATGTTGCCAGTACATGGCCTGTTACAACCCAAACAGGTAACACTTCCTTTGTTTGCTTAGTGTATGTTATACTAGCATGTATGAATGTATGACGATGTCTTCTCCAGCCAGTGACTGGACTAGCACACCCTGCTTCTGGGCTCCACAGCTCTGGGATCTGGAGGCTTTGAAAACAGGCTGAAGAATGTTTTTTGGGAATGGTGTGAGTGGGGTGGCTCTGTTTCAGAGCAGTGGAGTGCACTGCTCAGCATCCCTCGTTGCCCATATCCTGTGGTTTCTAGGGAATTTGCAGACCTTCTTTGCTTGGCTGTTGAGTTATTTTGTCACAGGAGCATAGGATTAGGAAACAGATTTTTGTCACCTATTCCGGGGGACTGATCCAAAAGCATTTGTCTTGACTGTCCATATTACAAGCCACTTACACTGATTTGTAAGTCTAAAAAAAAGTGATTAGCAGAGAAAGGTGATAAACAATTGCAATTTTACAGGAAGCAAGCAAGAGGAAGTATGAGGCACAGATTTCTTCTTTTCCTTTCTTTCTTTTTTTT
>VYZX01025655.1:0-54043 GCA_013401335.1 Brachypteracias leptosomus
CAGGGTAAACCCACCACACAGGGCTTCATGGATAGAGATATAATAAATGGTTCTCATGGAAACCAGGTGAAAAAATACTATAGAAAATAGCTGAAGGGTACATTGGTGGAAACTGAATAATAGTGACAGGTAGGTGCTAATTATCAATCAAAATGTAATTGAGATAAACAGCTGTTTTTCCACCAGAGTTACTAAGAATGAGCCAGGGCAAGTATGAAGATAACCAAGATGCAGAACAGTTTTTCTGACAGCAGACAGTGAAATCAAAAGAGGGTAAACAGTCAGGTAAGTTGGGAAGACCAGAAGTGAGGAGGCAAGCTGGCCAACCAAAAAGGTCTGGTTACAGTGTCAACAGCAGAGAATATGGGGAACCAAAGACAAAAAGACAGAGTAGCTGGAGAGTACAGGACACAGATAACACACCCAGCAGACATAAAGGTTGCTGGGCAGTGCAGCAAGTTTTGATACAGCAATGAGCAAACCAGCTTAGGCAGCTCAAGTCTTTGGAGCCTCAGATGATATCTGAAACCAGCCTGGGACAGTGCTTCCCTTAAAGATTATTTAGGGTAAGGAGCCCCTAACTTATTCTCTTAAAGATTTAAATGTTCTCAGCACTTACCAGTAGTGAGAAATATATGGTAAATTGCAAGCACTGAGTCAAGGAAGTCTTAGAGTGAACTCCAGAGCCTCTTGCAACAAAAGGTCAAAGGAGAAGGTGCAACCCAAGCCTGGCAGCCTGGAGAAATAGAGGCTGGGATGGAGGAGTTGGAAGGAGAGAAGCATATAGCAGGTCAGATACTTCTCCAGTAAGCCCACCTAAGTGTAAGCAAATCAGGCCTCTGGGCATGGTCTTAAGCATGAAAAAATGGATTGGCAGTGCATTTGGTAAGGTGGGAATAGAAGATGGACCTTGAAGACAACTCAAGCTGTACCTTATTCAGAAGAAGCCTCTACTTCATGCTTTAAGAGAGAAGCTTGCCAGTGCTCCTGAGAAGGGATGGGACCATGGTTAAAGCCACCAAGGTTTTGAAATTTATGATTAGTGCAGGTTCTTATTTTTGCTATAAGATGCCATCCAGTCCTTCATGATCACTTAAGGTTTACTTCTAATGTGCCCAAGAGCACATCTTCTCAGAGAGAGACCACTCAGACTGTTTCTCCATGAGAAGAGGTCTGTTGGTGAGGTTAAGCCACAGAGGAATGGAAGTGCTTTTGTTGGTGTAGCTTTGTTTCACAGTAAAGTAATTTATTTCAGCAGGGCCTTTTTGTGGAGATCTAACCCCTCTAAGCTGGAGCTTTTGCTACCATAGCAGTGTCATTTCAAGAAATCATCTCCCTAATCCTCTCAGTGATACCAGCCAGTGTCTAGAGTCAACTGCCACTTGTGCAATGTGTTTACCATGATCCTGGCTTCCATCAGAGGGAGCAAAACATAGGTGATGTAGCAGCTGTGACAGTCTGTGCGTCTCTGCAGGCTTGCAATTAGAGAAAAGGAAAGTTGGGGCTGTGGGACTGTGCACAAGTATACCATATAGATGGGAAGAGCGGGTATCTCACATCCTTTTTTCTGTCTGTTTATACCCAGGCAGGGCTAACCACAATCCATACCTAAGTTATAAGATATTACTAAGGCAAACGTGGCCAATGTAACTAGATTTCAGGAGCCTCAGCCCACAGAACAGTACTGTCCTCTTCAGAATATTAAGTCCAACAGCTGGAATCAACAAACAACACTGGAAGAAGTCTTGATTGAAATAATATATATTAACACAGGAGCAAAATAAATAATAAATACTGTTAATACCACTGTAAATAATGTATCATGCTAGATTTGTGCAATAAATAATACATAAATATATAATCATTCTTTGAAATAATATGAAATTAGCAATTGTGAAGTGAACTTAACATGCTTCAGGAGAAGCCTACAAGTTATTTATTCTGAATCACTGCAGCACTGTAATAGCTTAGCCAAGAGTAACACCAGCAGCACCACATGAAGATGTAAAAGACCAGAGTTCCCTGTTGCCTCACAAAGCAAATAATAATGCACTTCTCAATTTTATGTTTGGGGATAAAGGTCAGTTGATCTACCGGGTGTGTCATGTTTTTTCGTTTAAAAAAGCTAATTTATTGCTGACTCAAGGAATTGAACAAATTGTTTTCCAACAACTACGATGAAATAAAGTAACACAGGCAGCCAGCAGATTTAAGAAAATATAAAGATCATTCCTGTGGCAGAGCAACATAGAAATACTCTGGTGTCTAGCAGGAAGTCATGTTCTGGCTCCGTTCCCAGAGTCCTCATAACATTTTTTAGCTCCAAGCACCTTAGAAACTTGGGTCAGTTAATAGGAATATAATCCCTCTGGGGTCAGCCTCCTTTGTTGGCTCTGGTTTGCAGAAGGAGGAACTGGTGCACAGATTTTTGGGGCAGATTGATAAAGATTTCCACTCTGCTTTAAACTGTATTAGTATAGACTAGTTAGTGATGCCATCAGATCCATGGCCAGACTTTATGAAGATCAGCACCAAAGCTCTCTGTACTTTTAGCAAGTTCTGCCACACATTTCAGGGTTAAATAACTAATGAGAGTAGTCTCTGAATGATTCATTCAAAACCACAGTGAGACATTGGTTACTAGAAGAAAAGTATTTACACAGCTTAAAGCAACCATGGGTCGCTTTCAAAACTGACCTATTAATTCTCAAAGGCATTTGAGCTCTAAAAATTGCAGGTAGGTACTTGGCAGTATTTTCACAGGCACATAAGCTAGGGAAGTAGCTAATTTCTATCCTCAGGCATAGCTGTTAATTGTGGAAAGTACCTGTGAGAAGCTCAGCAGCTAACCTTCTGAAAAGGCCACTCATCACCAAAAGCCAGGTCTGAAACATATGCTATTCCCTAAAAAGTGCAGTGAGGTCTGCAACTTCCAGCTCTCCTAAGCAACAAAGGGAATTGAAGTCTCCAATATCACTCTGAGATGTTCACTTTGCAGCCATGGAAAGAAGCAATGTCCTTTACAAAATTGTGCAGGCAGTAATAAGGTGACTTCAGAACTGTTATTCACTTAATTCCAAAATACTAGAACCAGGAAGAACTAGACAAAGATCAGTTTAAACCTGGTGAAAGAAAAAATTTCTTTACACAGTTGGCAGTGGGATTGTTGCTACAAGAGGTGACAGAGGTGAACAGTGCTAGCGGGCCTTATGTGTGGTTGGGTAAATTAGTGGACAACAGATCCTTAGAGAACTGCTAGGACTGCTGTGCAAGGAGTTACGCTCCAGTATCCCTACCACCACAGCTCTGGCTGCTGGGGCAGTGTGTGGAAACGTGCACACAGATATAGGTGTTGACCAGGCAGGTCATGGCTAGGCTCACAAGCTTTCTCAGCAGAACAGCTGTTTGCACAACAAAAGACAGAATACACAGCAGAATGAATTGTGTCTTGGACCCAGGAGGATATGTCTTATGTCCTTGTGTCATGGTGTGAGGGAGGTCAGGTGAGGTAGCACCAGAACACTCACCTTCCAGAAGGAAGCAGCTATAGCTGTGTGTGTGTGATATAGCCCCTCATTTGGTCGGACTGGCAGTATTTGGTACCAAAACACAGACTGGGAACGTAGCAGTTCTGGAGAGGACTACATTGTCAGAAAGCAAGTCTCATTAGCTGTGGAGGGAGCTCAAGCCCTGCCAGGGACAGGGCAAGCCCTTGTGCCAACACCAGCTCCCAGGCTCACCACCTGGTGGGTCTGCTGGGAAGCCATCACCACAAAGCAGGCTCTCTGCTCCCAGTCCAGATTCCTGTCTCTGAGTAGAAAGGGCAGCGCTGCTCTGCTCCTGGTGGAGGATGCATTTCACCTTAGTCATGAGGAGCTTGGCTAGTCCAAACACAGTTAGGCTTCCCTCTTGAAGGGAGCCAGGCTCAAACTCTCATTGCTGAAGACTAAGCTCTGACTTTCACAAGATGAAAAGATTTTAGTTGGCTAGAATGTAGACAGCTGTGGTTGGTTCTAATAAGCCTTGGCTGCCTGACGTCAATCAGTGAGTTACCAAGTGAAGGGCATTACTCAGATTGCTTTGCTTTGCTTATAGGCCACGCTCCATTAAAACTGGTGAGTTTTTATTCCATACCAGGCAAAAACAAGCCCCTAATGCTAAAGTTCAGTGGCAATTACCTAGTATGTCAAGGATGTCCCATCCAAAGAAACCCATGATCCACAGATCACTTTCTTGGAAGCTCCTTTTAGGTATGATTCAGGCAGCCATTCCTGCAGGGCAATAAAATAGTGCTTTCCCCTCTGTAACTATTCCAAGTAGGATTTGAGATGGCTGAGTGTTTCACCACTGGATTTTGTAATTCCTGCCTAGTCACTTATCATCTCATCAGCTCCAGAAACCAGAAACAAAACCAAATAATTTGTCCTCCTCTCATTCTAGTGTATGAAGCAGCACAGCATCTTAGAAGGCTGCGACAAGCAGGGAAGGCACAGTATGATTACTTCTGCTGCTGTCTCAGCAGGCACCCGCCTTCTCACCACAATCTCAAATATCCTGATAGTCAGGAGACAAATAGTTTCCTGGAAAGACTTTAGAAAAGTCTAACAGGCAGAAAACTGATGTTGGGGTAAAGGGCTAAGTGCCGTGATATGACATCCATAGAAGGCTGGACTAGCAGCTGAGACACTGCTCACAGACAGTGGCAGGAGTCACAACAATAGGAAAATAGCACTGGAAAAGAATGAAGATCCTTCACTCAAACATCTCTCCAATGTAATATTGAGAGGAGGGAATGAGTCAGGGAGTTTTGCAGAGAGATGCCATAAGACTTAAAGTTTGTAAACTGAGTGGTCAAACCTTGAGAAACTGGAACCAGATCCACCTGAATCAGCTTTGCTAAGTTTGGAAAACACTTCCAAAGGGAAACAGTCAGCAAACTGTTGATTCCCAGCAGCTCCATGTCCTCTTTAGCAGGAAGAAGTTCTTTACTGAAAGAGTGGTCAGGCCCAGGGAGGTGGTGGAGTCACCATCCCTGGAGGTGTTCAAAAAATGAGTAGATGTGGTGCTTCAAGACATGGTCTAGGGATCAGGGAAATGTTTGGCAAAGTTTGGACTTGATGATCCTAGAGGTCTTTGCCAACCTAAATGATTCTATGATTCTTTCTATCAGATTCCATACACCACGAAGGAGGTCAGAGGGGAATTTGTATGGTCCTCATGAGTAAACAGACACTACATCTGGCTTTCTTCCACCCCCTGTCATCCAAGAAAGTGATCACTGATACCACCCCCATGAAAATTAGGGGTGTGACCCTGGGCTGCCAGTGGCGTTTCTTGCATCCAGACACTGAGGATGCAGGCATGTTGTAGCCATCGTGCCTCAACAGGTATAACCACGGCTTCCCTGAGGGTTAGCACACAGTGCAGGCAAGGCCCAGGACTCCTGCTTTTCAGGTTTTAAGTTTTCAGCAATAAATTAACTCAGCTGCTTAAGGTAAACTCTAGCTTACTGAAGTCAATGAGAGTTTCGCCACTGAATGAACCAGGCTGAGATACCACTTAAGGAATGCAGATGTTTTGCAAGTTTAATTGATCCTCTTTTTTTCTGAGCTGAAAATTTCTGATTGTATTTCAAAAGCGAATCATCTTTGCAGAGTGGAGGCAAGAAAGAAAGGAAAATAAAACCTTGGTATTTCTTTAATTCAGGTCTCTGCAAATTTGTAATTAACTTTTAAGAACTCCATAGAAAATAACTCAGTTGTGAAACACCTTAGGAGATACAGTAAGATCCAGTTCTAATTTTTGCTTTCAGTAGTGATTGATTTTTCTGGGTGTTCTAGCTTGCTATCTGGGTTCCCAAAAACTTGGGAGCAAAAACATTATGGTATTGTCCATGCATTGCAGTTTTGCTCCCTTGTTAATTTTGGACAGAGTCCTACAGTGTAGCAAAATTATTGAACTTGGTTCTGCTTAGGTCTCTAATTCCTGTAGCTCCTCTATTATCATGTGGCAGGGCACCCTATAGGCATAATAAATAAATAATACAACACTGAAAGCTATAACAAATCACAAAATACATTATTAAAAAATTAAGAAATAAATATCCCCCTTTTACTTACATAGAGATTGATTTTGTAATGTGGAATGCTGAGAGCTGCTGGAAAGTATATGTGAGCCTGGGGACATGGAGAATACACTGTAATGTGCGATTTGTTCCCCCAGTTAGAAAAATAAAAAAACTTCAGTGAATGGATGTATTTGTCAATGGAAACTGAGCTCCTTTGTTCACAGCTCAGGTAGGATGCAGGGCTTGTTTCAGTCCCTTGCTTCAGTAGGATGCTGTGCTTGCACAGTGAAAACTCCCAAAAGACATGAGCTGGAACCCAAAGCTTACTCTTTAAGTCTTAAACTGCCCAGCAGGATGCAAGAAAAGGTTTCAAAAAATTAGGAGTAGGCAATGCACTCCCTGGGTAACTGACATTTCAGTGATGCTCCTCAAAACTTGGGAGAAGGTCCAAGGACAACATGTTGACCTGCCTGGAACATGATGTGCATTGGACCTGATATGGATGCCTGGCTCCACTGCTTCACTGTATCCCAAGCAGAGATTTGATTGCTGTGGAGCACAAGGAGAAGCACCTAAGTTGTGCTTGCTCCACCTTGTGCCCCACAATAATCAAACCTCTGCCGAAATTGCAGCAAGGTTGTAGGAATGTGGAGCACTGCTAAACAGCCTGAAAGTCTTTCTTGTTTCTCAGTGGAAGGAGGGAACTATAGGCTCATTGCCTCATTAAAAGGCTTGCAGCTGGAGTCAAACCCTAATCTCATTAAAGATGCCCTTTTCTCCTTGTCCCAGGCACCTTTTTACCATTTCCCATGAGCAGGAGGAGAAGAGGCACACATGGAACTGGCAGTTCACTTCTGTGCAGCACAAGGACCTGTGACAGACCCCCACCTTGCTTGGCATGGCACTTCTCACTGTGCATATGTTTTTCCTAAAATACAGCATCCCTGCTCTGTATTCACAGAGCCACGCAAAATCATCTTGAGCAGAGCTGCTTTCCACAGCTGAATTTTAAGAAGGAACACTAGTACCTTACTCTTAGGCTTTTTTGTCAGTAGACCTGCTTGTTATGGTATCTTAACCACCCATTATCTCTGACTCCTTCCAGTCTTGAAGACCTCCAAGGAGGATTTCCAGCCTATGTGGAAAGCCTGTTCCTGCACTGAACTCTTCACCTAGCAAAGAATTTTTCCTAATGTCTACTCTGACCTTCCCAAGGTGCAGTTTGCAGCCATCGCCCCTTTCTGTATCATCTCCTACTTCTAGAAAGAGTTTGGCTCTGTTGTCTTTGTAAGTCCACTTTGGGTAGTTGTAGATGATCACACTTGTGCCCAACTTTTCATGTGATTGAATGTCAGCTCTCCAAGTCTCTCCTTGGTAGTCATGTCCATCCTGGTTGTCTTCTCCCTGACCACATTTCCAAATCCCTCCTTAGCTGGGCTCTGTCCTGGGTGAGATCCCACCAGTGCTGAGTAGAGGAGGGTAAAAGCATGCCTTGATCAAAAGCCTTTCTCCTTCTAATGCAGTTCAGTGGCCATCTGGCCTTGTTGACAGTGAGTGTGTCCAAGTGCCTCAGCTTGCAGCCCACTGAGGGCTGGGTATTCTTCATAAGGGTGGTGATCCAGCCTGTCACTCCCTGGGTGTACTATGTTTCTGGTTGTTCTGCCCAGTGGCCAAACCTTGTGCTTCTCCTGGCAAGGGCCACGGGGCAACTGATGGTTTGACTTTATGTTGTCTTGACGCCCTCAGGCTTCTGAACCTCAAGGGCTCCTGGACTGAAATGCCACTCTTCCCTGTGTAGGCCACTCATCCTCATTCAGTGTCATCTGCAAATTTGCTGAGAGGGGGCATTTCTGTGTCACCATCCAGGCCACTGATCACAGAATCACGAAACGTTAGGGGTGGAAGGGACCTCAGCAGATCATCTAGTCCAACCCCCTTGCTAGAGCAGGATCACCTAGATCAGGTCACACAGGAACTCATCCAGGTGGGGTTTTAATGTCTCCAGAGAAGGAGACTCCACAATCTCTCTGGGCAACCTGTTCCAGGGCTCTGTCACCCTCACCGTGAAAAAGTTTTTCCTTATGTTTACCCAAAACCTCCTATGCTCCAGCTTGTACCCATTGGCCCTTGTCCAAACATTGGATGTCACTGAGAAGAGCCTGCCTCCATCCTCCCAACACTCACCCTTTACATATTTATAGACATTAATGAAGTCACCCCTCAGTCTCCTTTTCTCCAGGTTAAACAGACCCAGCTCTCTCAGCCTTTACTCACAAGAGAGATGCTCCACTCCCTTAATCATCTTAGTGATGAACATACTAAACAGCTTTAGCCCAGTATCACAGAAACTAGACATTTCTCATGCCTAGGCTTCAAAAGGCCACATTTCAGTCTGTCATACACATAGATGCTGCAGAACAGCAGCACAGCCTCATCACCACACCAGGACAGTGCCTTGTTTTACCAGCAAAGTTCTCTACTTCCCTGTTCCTCTCTTGCTCACACTCAGCTCTCACCCTTTGCACAGCTTTTCTCATTGTGAGTCAAGGTTGGGTTTTGTGTCCAGGCTTACTGAGTTTTCTGCTGAGACTGCCATGGAGAGAGCATACTGTGAGAGTGAGGGTGGTCTTCTGTGAGAGGGACTAGCATCTTGAGAAGACAGGCACTATTTGCCCCCTAGACAGTAGTGGTTACTGAACTGCTTTTGCCTGACCATTCAAAATACAGAAATTGCATCTCTTACACAAACTTATTATTGGCTTGTATCTCTGGTCTTTGTCTCAAATCTGGTCTTTTCCATTTACAAATGGAGTAGTGCTAAGTTGTAGAGGACTGTGGAGGACCATTTAGCTAACTCAGCAGATCTCCTGTTCACTCTGCTATATGATTATGAGCTGGAAAATACTGACAGATAAATACCCTAAAGAGGAGCTGCCTGCAGGCTATTTCTGTTCTGCAGTTCATACAGACAGGCCTGAGCTAGCTTTAGAACAGCCAGCTTGGCTGTTGCAAATGTTACAGTTGTGGGTGGATGCAGCTTGATGCAAGTTAGACCCACAGATATTCCCTCATCTCCTACATGGGTCCAAGGAGCCATACTGACTTCTCCATTGTGCCAGCTACATCACTGGCAGTGCCTTGAGCAAAGCTGGCTGGTGGTTCTGTGGCTACACAATGTGAAGATGCCTCCTGCTTCTAAAGAGGAAGGAAATGGTGTCCCCACAATGCAATTCAGCTTCCATTTTTGCCTAGGAGTGTGCTCTGTAGAGGTGGACATGAGGTAGCAATTTGAGCTTTGAGGGTTATGAACAGACACCACTATTGATCTCACCGGACTCGTTGGAGGTGTGGCTAGCCAGTATCCTTCCATTTCCTCCTTTTTCATAGTTTCTTCTTTATCCCTTCCTGCAAACATCCCTGTGGTGAAGCTACGTTTCTTCCTCATGCCACAGAAGTTTTTTACATTGCTGGGTTTTCATATTTTTTACCTAGGAAGCTGAAGAATTAAAGGGACTGCTTTGTTTACTGTTACTGAAATGCTCTACATCATCAACAGCATCTTTATATATTCATACAGCTACCATTTAACCGCTTGCGGACAGCTCCTGTACTCACTAGAGTTGGGGTGTATTTTATAAGATGATTGCTGACAGGACACCAATCCTGGCAAACCTGATGGTAACAGATTATGGCAACAATTCACCACAAATATCCCCGTTATAAATCTGTTTTACTTTGAACTCAGTGTGTCACAACACTGAAGCAGCATGACACGTGCTTCTCAGGAGCTGTGATGTGATGTACATTTCCCCTCCTCTGTTTTCACTCTCCCATTGTCCTACAGGGAAACATGCAGCTATCAGCATCTGAAGGGATGGTCACAGTTATTTTTGATGTTGCAAAAGAACAAAAAAGAACATATTACCCTTTGTGATGTGAACAATAACTAGATAAGATATCTGAAGGGTATTTATTCAGCACATGAATTAAATTTCAGGGCTTCAAAAATAAACATCAGTGAAAGTTTAAAAATATACTTTCCCAAGTGCTATTTTTACAGGGTTTTTATTTGCTGAAAATACCTTTGCTTTTACAGGAGATGACATTTAGCTATGATGGGAATACATTATATGCTCTTTAATAGATTATTCTAAAATTAATCAACTGCTTAGGTATAAGGCATTTATCTAAGGGGCTGTCACAAAGGAACAGACTCTCTTAGGGCAATCTGTCTGCTTCCTCTCAACAATGTAAGAGATGGGCCAGGACAATTCTCCATGCCTTGGGAGCCTGCAGCTCTCAGGAGCACAGGGTAGAGGTTGCCACTGCAGGAGCAATGCTGTGCCAACATGTCCCACTAGCTTTTGGCCACAGGAGCTTTGGGGCCTTGGTGGCAGCATGCTATCAACTGGATCAATCACTCCAGCAAGCATCCTCCCAGGGCACAGGGGATCTGTAGATATCATGAATGCCACCCGCTCACCCCATTCTGATGCAGCAGGGAGGAAGGACCATGACTGGTGGAGAGGAAGACCTGTGCTTTCTCCTGCTCCCTGCTGTGGTCCTAGGCTGATTGGTCTTGCCAATATGGGGAGGTCAGGTTCGGACTTCACCAGGGGTGCAGAGATGTGAAGAGGAACAGACCTATTCACACCCTGGTTTCTGCTTCATGAAAGTCATCTCCATCCCAGGATAAGGCCTGTGAACCTCACTCCTCCACCACAGGCATGGTTGTGCATGGACACGGGGCTGGAAGGGATGAGTCTGGACTGGGGACTGATGCAGCTGCAGCAGCCACAGCTTTCTGGGGGAAGAGGTGCAGGGGTCTGGCAGCAAGGACAGACCCTGCCTTTTTGCGCTGCCTCCTGTCACCAGCAGAGCTATCGCTGCAAAAGACTATGTAGACCAATATCAATTTTTAAGCAGCATTCAAATTCAAGCTTATGGCTAGACTTGCTAAAAACACCCTTACAGCTGTTGGTCTTCCTGCTGTTTGGGTCCTGTGTTCTCTTTTGCAGCCTGAAAACCAATCTAAGCTTCATGCACTCCTTTCCTCCTACCTCGACCCACCCTCTCTGGTGTTACCACATATGAGGGCAGCTCTCTGGCAGCTTCTTGCCTTCTGCTTGCATATGAATCCATGGAGTTCTGTACTCCAGCCTCAGGGTATGTGCAGCACACAGATATATCTATCAAGGAGTCTCCCATAGTAAAATGAGTGCCCAGCTCTTCTCTGTCTGTGCCACAGTCCTTTTTCCTTCCCACCTCCCAGTCTCACCCTGTGACTTCCCTCTTCCATGGCAGCTCTGAAGCCAGCAGTGAGGCTGGCTGATACTCGGGTGTAAGTGGCAGGACAGATCTTTTCAGCCTGGATGGGAGATGGCAGCAGCAGCAAAGACATTTTAGGATATAACTTTGCTTGAGGGCGGCTTGAAGCTCACCTTTGTGCTTGCCTGGTCCTGCTGGCTGGAGGAAAGAGCTCAGACTGGCACGAAGAAGAGACCAGTGAGAGAAGACAGCAGATCCTGTCCTTTCTTCTCTGTCTTGCAAGATGGCTAAAAGCCAACTCTTAATTATGTTTCAGCATTTTCACTTTTAATGTTAACACCAGTGTTATTTAACGAATGTAAGCATGTTCCTTTCCGAGTAACATAAAGGTGGCTCATCTACCTAAAAAATCACAGCCGATACAAAGTATCAGTGGGCGATGCACCATGATAAATAATCATCAGGAGACCCATTGTTGTCCCTCCTAGCCCGCGCCAAATCACAATTATAAATGGCAATTTATTAAAAATTTTTCATAGCCTGCACGTGTCCTTCAAACATATGAACAATGCCAACAAATGTAAAGAGTGCCCAGTTTGACATGCAGCACACAACTTTACCTTGGTGAGACTGTGAGAGCCCCAAATCTGATAACAGATCCGTCATTGCCCAAATGTTATTTTCCATGAGCAACTAGTGGGAAACCCACATAGTTATTACATTTGCATTTGTTAATTCCTGCATTTGTACGTTTAAGTGTTGGTACTTTTAAACTTTTTCTTCTGCCACACCAGCCAGAGATGATGGTTTGCTTTCATATCTTACAGTTACATCTACCATGATCACCTGAGTCCCCTTTTACAAATATTAAATCAGAATTAAAGAATTCATTTTTATTGTCTCTAATTAAAGGTTCCTGGAAAAAAATCCAGTCCTCCTTTTGGGCCTCTGTTAGAAGCAATTTGCACAGCTTGTTATGCCTTTTTATCCTTGTGTACTGGAATGCAGGACAACAGCCAATTATGTGTGTGCAGGACTCAGTTTCAGCCTGACAGTGTTGGCACCATTTGTTTTGCATATCTTGTCTGTCTCTTGATAGAGATTCCCTAGCAGGATAAACATGAGCATGCAGCTGCAGATCAGTCAAAAGTTTTCCCTGGGGAATGCCTCTATAGTTTACAATCCAGTTGTTACTTAACTTATTTTTCTTGGAGATGCCATGGCCTCGAGACACCAGCTTGGTCCAGTTAATAAATTCATCTTTTCTCCAGCTGCAGGGTTTCAGATAGATGGTACCTGGAGCACATACCTCCAATTCTGATGTTGTTTCCTCACTGCCCAGCTCCTTGGATATTACCATCACAGTTCTAGGGTCCCAGATTGACAGCATTTTATTTTTCCCTCCACCAGCTGTAATCCACAATTTCTTACTCTCTTTATCAATCCCTTCTTCTCGTACAATCATTCTCATTGTCTCATCTGGACACTGTGCAATTCTGTGCAGTCTCCCAGCTTGTATACCGGGAATCAATCCTGACAACCGGGTAATACCCAACCCCCATCCTGAGTGCTAGAATACAGGATGTCATCATAGGTACTAGTTGGTAAGCGTAGCCATTCTTTAATGGCAATTTGAATTGCCAAATCAAGGGGTTTGAGGTACGTGGCTTTCAAATCTGAGTGGTCTGCTAAGTAAATCAATTGGGGACTGGTATATCCCTTCAAGCTGTCTACCTTCTGCAATGGTTTTAATAAAGCCCTCCCAATCTGATGGAGCCAATCTTCCATTTTACTTAATAGATCTGTTTTGGATATGCCAATCCACAGATCTACACAGAGTCCTAGATATTTTTCAGAGCCCCCAGGTTCTATCATATTCAGTGGGGTACAGTTAACTGTTGATACATAGGATTAAGTTTGTTATTGATACATAGGCTTGAGTTTGCTATTGATATATGGGAATAAGGTTGCTACATTTGCTCCCCTGCATAAGCCATNCCATGAAGGACAACCATTGATTATATATGAATCTTTAGTTGGCAGTATATAAAAGCCATGACATTTCTCACCCTGCATTTTGAGGCCAGTTAATTTACAAAACGCCTCTAAAATCTCAATATTCTTTTCCTTTCTGGTCCATGAGTCACTTAGCAACACCAGATTGTCTGCGAATGCCATTGCTGTTATCTTTTTCGGACCATGTTGGAAACCGTTTCTTGCCTCCTTCAACTTACACAGTAGAGGGTCTAAACATAAATTAAACCAGTGACATGGAATCATCCTGTTTCACCCCAGTCTGAACCCCTACAGGTTCAGACTGATCATCCTTCATATCGATATACATGTTGATGTTATGATACAGATCTTTAATCAGGGCAACAGTATGCTCGTCCACGCCCTTCTGTTTTAGAGCCACAACGACGTGTGTATGGCTCATTGTGCTGAAGGCCTTAGCTAGATCCACAAAGACCATCCACAGGGGTCAATGTTGGTTTTTTGCACTCCAAACTAAAAGCTGTAACAATTTTAAATTTTCTGCACATCCTGATGATCAAATAACCCCCCTTTGGTGCGGGTTAATAGGACATGCCTTGGTCAACCTTGCTGTTAAAGTCTTTGAATATAACCTCAGAATGATTGAACCGATGGCAATAGGCCATCAGTTACTGATGTCATTCTGGTGTTCAGGCAAAGCTGATTTTGGTATTAACACAGTCCTACATCCTCTCACCATGTCAGGTATAGTACTAAAGATCAGCCACAGATTGTATAGTTCCATTAATCGGAAGCAGTGTGGGTCTAACTTAATTAGATCCCTCAGGCTCAGTATGTCCAGCCCTGGCAAAGAGTTCTTACTCTTTTTTTTGATGTTTTTACAGATTTCTTTTGCCATGATCATGACTCCAAATGCTGAATTGTCCGCAAGTCCCAAAGTCCTGAATGCATCCAGACCCTTGAATGTTCCCAGTGATTCTCATCTCAACTTGAGCACCTCATGTACTTCACCAAGTGGGATACCACATTGCAGGGATTCCACCTCCTCCAGGATAGCATCAGCTACCTTCCCTCTATCCAGATGAAACAGCCGCTGGAATCGCAGAAATTGCCCATGCCCCTTAGCTCTCCTCTTCATCCACTCCATCGGTGGTTCCAAGGAACAAGTGCTGCGGGCTCCCTGGTGCTTTGGACCCCGGCTTGTTTTCAACTTGGAGGACTTCTTAAACAGGCATGAATAGCAGTCTTCTGCTGCCACATTAATTAAAGTTAGTGAGTCTTCATCCCCTTCAATCACCTTCTTAAATATTTCCTGGAGAATGGGCAATTTTTCAGATGTTATCCACTCTGCAATCACCTTTCTATAGTGGGCTTTCAGCCTCCAATCCACATCCTATCCCACATCCACAAGTTGTTCTCCTTCTTCAAGTAGACGTCTTCTCCATCTCTGATCTTTTTCCTTCTTCTTTGAGCTTAGTTTTAATAGTCACCTCTTGTCACTTATTTGTTTAGCCATTTTAGACGGTATACATTGGGCAATCAATTTACTGATGTTCTTCCTCCCCTGATACTGCTTCCCCAGGTTTCTCAACAACTCCATCTCTTCCTCTGACCAACACAGCCAATGTACCCCTCTTGCAGAGCCCTCTTTAGGGCGGGCCACAGCAATCTGCTCAATATTCCTGACAGCTGGGTGGGCCAAGTGCTTATGTTGGCCAAGGCCAATTTTTTATTTAAATCCTCTTCCACATTTCTCACAGATCCAGCCCTTCTCCTCTAGGGCGGACTCTAGGGTCCCCTTGCAATGTGGAACATGGCAGGCAATACTATTATGTCTCACATTCATTCTTCCACAGCAGGCACACTGGAATAAGATCTTTCCTATTCCATGCACTCTCTTCAGATGTTCAAGTAGTCCCAACATTTTTCTTATCCAAGTTCCACAGAAAAGACAGGATGGATTTTTGTCCAGAAGTTTTACCACCAGTGTGTCAAGTGGCAATCCTTTGCTTGAATGTAGGATAGGTGTCAGTGGCAAGGATGAAGATTGAACCATGGAATGTAGGCATACGAGTTCCCCCTCCTCTTCGCTCTCAGCCACCTCCAAGTCCAGGCTGATGTTAATGCTCTTCAGAGCAGGAGAAGCAGGTACCTCATACACCTCAGGCAGCATGGTCAAACTTGAACTCCAGGTGGAAAGACGGTAACTCTTAACATCCACATTCCTTGAGTGTATCAACTCCAAACCTCTTACATTTACATTCATTTCCATTGGATCATTGTCATCTAAGGTGGTTGCATTGGGACACACATTTCACCATTTGAAACATGAGAGTAGACACCAGTACAAACAGCACCCATCTCATAGGGCTGAGAGACTTCGCCCAACTGCACACACCATGGACACAGGCAAGAACAATAACACCAAATTATTGCCTAATTTTGTTTTACCTTTTGTAGTGGGTCTGTCTGAGCTGATTTTCCCCATACAGCCTTATGCTGCAGTACTGGGAGCCAGAGAGTGTTGATAACACACCTGTGTTATGACTAGCCGTGAGTGCTCACACAGTACCAAAGGTACGGGGGGGGCAAGATCTGGGAGGGGAAACAACCCGGACAGCCGACCCGAGCTGACCAATAGGATATTCCATACCATATGACATCAGCTCAACTATAAAGGAAGGAGGATGGGGGGATTTGGGGGGAAGACGTTTGTCCTCCAAGCAACCGGTACGCGTTCTGGAGCCCTGCTTCCCGGGACAGGCCCGACACCGCCTGCGGATGGGAAGTAGAGAGTAACGGCTTTGTTGCTTTTGCTTCGCGCGCGTGCGACCTTGCTTTCTCTGCTGTTTATTAAAACTGCTTCTTATCATAACCCACAGGTTCTTCTTTTACATCTTATTCTCTCCCCGCTTGCCTTGCTGACGGAGGTTTTGGGGTGGTGGGGGGAGTGATAGAGGGACTAGGTGTGGGCACCGGGTACCCAGCCAAGGTAAACCCACCACACCTTTGAAAGATACTATTCAATGGTCAGTGAAGACATTCAATAGGGAGGAAGCAACCATGTCTCCAGGATCACTGGGGCAGAAGGTGAACTTGATAACCACAAAGGGTTTCCAGCGGGACTGTGGGAAGGTATGGCCTCTTCAGCAATGCCCAGCTAGTAACTATGATCTCAACTTAAGAGACTCATAGCTACTCCCACTAGAGTAACTCTTTCTGGAGGAGAGAGCTCAGACTGGCACAAAGTAGAGAGACCAGCGAGAGAAGACAGCAGATCCTGTCCTTTGGTCTCTGTCTTTCAAGATGGCTGAATGACAATTCTTAATTATGCTTCAACATTTTCACTTTTATTGTTAACACTAGTGTTAATTAAAGAAAGACACTGCCACTTGATTTTTCTCAGCCAAGATGGCGAGTCATTCTGGAGGTAAATAGGTACAATCATTTTCATTTTACCTGATTTGCATTCACACAATACTTATTGGGCCCTCTGCCTCCTAAAAATACATTTTGAGGACAGAAGAAAATTTTGTTTAGCAAATTACCTCTGAGTCACCCTTTTTTTTTTTGAGAAGCCAGGCATACAAGTACCTTTCTGGACTTCTCTGTCTTGGGATGATGAATGAAATAATACACTAAGTAATTTGATCCAGCAATTAAAAGCAAGGTATGAATTACAATAACAGCTATCATGGAGAGAAAATTAATTCTCTCACAGCTACAATGGTACTGTAAATGAAGTATCACAGGTGATTAAAAACCAATTGTGATGAGCCAAACTGGCTCAGAAAAGTGTGAGAATTTGTAAACATGCAGATAAGCATGTATCTTCACCCCAGGTGTGGAGGGCCTGAGACCTTGCTTCACAGTTTGATCTACAGTCACTAGGAGCAACAGTAGAGGATACTAGAACCACTGTGTGAGCAGATTTCATCAGTATTCACTTCTGTGCACCACCACCAACTTCCTGTTAGTTTTTAAGAGCTCCATGAAATGTGATGCTGCATGGCACCAGCAAATGCTCCAAGTTGCTTCTGAGGGCAATGGTGAGGAGAAACTTCTCAAGTTAGCAGTTATGAGACCTCATTTCAGAAGTTTTGACTCATGTCCATACCTAACAGCCTTTATGTCAATTCTGACATTCTCTGATCAAAACAAAATTAAAAAAAAAAATTCAGATTTTGCCCTGAGTGATTTAAAAATTAAATTTCTTAATAAGCTGTAATAGAACAGGTTAAATTTTTTCCCTAACCTCAGAGTACTGAATGGGAGACGCTAGTACCAGCCATCGCAGACATCCTAACGGTATCTCAGTCACATCATCAAATCCATTTCATTAACTCACAGTACAAAGAACAAAAGAACTTCATTGACTGGGAAAATTTACTGGAGGGAGGATGGTGAATGAAGAGATAATGAGGCCAAAATCATAATTCATATATGTATAGCAGAGCAGAAACAGAGCAGCCTTTATGTTTGTGGGCTTGTCATACAATGCATGAGTTGAACAGGCCTAGCAGGAATGATATGCCAATCACCCAGCTATTTACGCATCGTTGGGATAGAAGTGTGTTTCAGAGACAGAGAATAAGCACTGTTCTAAGAAAGCTGTTTTAAATCAATCCTCATGTGAAGCAGCAAGGTTAGATGGTCAATCCATGCCGCCCAGTCACCCTGGTGGAGCAGATCAGGTTAATGACTTGGTGAGCACCTTAACAGCTGTTTAATGTGGGCCATCATCTTAACTGCACAGGACCCACATGTGCTTCCTGTTTGTGGCTGAAGACAGAGTGAGGGTTTTCCTCACTGCATGTGTGCCCACTCTGCTGCCACACAGCATGTGGTACAGCTGCTTATACTTCAGCTGACTAACTGGAAATTAGCCTTTATTCACAGCCTGCCCTGTGCTGGGTGAGTTTCCTCCTTTTTTACCATTACTTTAGTATTTTATTCCCATTATTCAGCCCTTCCTTGTCTATCATCATTTTCCCAGGAGAGGTGTCATTTACCTGTTAATAGAGAAGGTGATGGTTAATTAGGAAAAGTTGTTCTTATGCACCAAGTGGCTCAGTTGGATGCCAAGCTGAGAGCAGGAGTGGGCTCTGTCAGCAGGCTGCAGTGACTCAGCATCTCCATTATGTAACTGGGACAACAAGGCCCCCTTTTTGGTGGAAAATGCATGGGAAAGAGTTGAAGAAAATTCTGTAAAATTCTTCTAACTCATTAAAATTAAACTAGTACTTTGGAAAATAAAACCTGGGAGGAGAGCTGCCTTAATTTTCACAGGTTTGCAGAACAGGAAGTATTTGTTACCCTGAATAAACAGTGAAAAGTATTTTAAACATGTTTGATTACAATTGCCTTTCTTGCAGCACAGCCAAATGCTAGAGGTGGCCAGCTCTCTGAAAAGTAATCAACACTGGCACTGTGGGAGCCTTGTAGGCGAAACTGTAAGCCAGTTTCCAGCCCTCTTTTATCATTAAGCCATCTTTAAAAACTGAGCTATCTGCTTCATTTTAGGTGTCTGAATGTTAAGGATTTTACACAAAACAGCACTAAAAGAAGGAATAACTTGTTTTTACAGTCAGCCTGATCAGTCTTTCCCTTAGTGATGATAAAAACACCATTACCTTTGCCATAAGATGGTTATCACCACCCGGTTGCTGTTATAAACCACATAGATACATATACAAATTCTGCCTGCCCTATTCAGGATGAGAAGCATGTCTTATTTTCTAAATTCTTAGAATGAGACACTGACAACAATTTAAACTCTTTTCTCTTCATGGAATAACAGCTGTGAACACCCAGTGGGGGGATTAATGCTGTGCTGGATTCATAAATTGTCATAGAAATAGATCCTTTTGATCACTATGATTCTAGAATCTCCCTTTCAACCCCAACAAGCAAATGTCAGTTGCTTTAGTCTCCACATTGCCCATTCCCCACCACGGTGGTGTTTCCCTCAGTCCCATGGTAAAATACAATTGACAACAGAAATTAAGAACATACAGCTGGATCATCCTCACCACTGCATGCCATCTCTGAGGCTGGAAACAAGTGTGCATGAATACATGCGTCAGGGTGACACCAATCATGGGCTAAGTAATCCTGCAGGACAAGAGATTTCATTAGTGGCTGTACGGCTCCATGCTGTCCTGTTCAGAGGCCAGGCAGCTCTCCAGGTCTGTAGAGGAACAAGTCAGAGGTATCTGTCACAGAGCTGCGCCTTGAGCCACGCTGTGCTATAGCAGAAGTGGGTGTTTGCTCAGAAACAGCTTGAAGACTGTTGCCTGGAGATGCTCTGACTGGGGATGTAGTGAGAGTGGAATGAAGGTGCTGGTGACCATTAAGTGTTTCTTCCACAGGAGAGATAGGAAAATAGTTGCTGAGACCATGGACAATCTGACCGTTTCCCCAGGACCAATCCCACCTTTCAGTGGGGTGTGAGGCCACCTGAAAGCCTACCCCAGGTAAAAGGAAGTTATGGACATCCTAGTCCAGTCTGCCACAAGCCACAATGAATTTTTACCATCAAGTTGGAGAGCCAGCAGTACCCACAAGGTCAACCTGGACATTGTTTCCATCCTACTCACAGCTTTTTGCCCAGGTTTGGTATTTTCTTTACTGATATCCATCATTACAGACTTTCTTGCCCTTTCAGGCAGCCTTTTTCTTGTTTCAGCTTTAACAAGATTGTAAAGTAATAGGATTACTAAACATTGGATCAGATTAATAATTCTTTAACATCTGTTAATTCACCCTGTCTCTAAAAAGAGAAGTACTACACTACAACAGCATGATCAGATCAGTGTATTTGTAGTACCTCTACAGCATTTTTTGTATCTTACTTATTTACTACAGAAATGCAGTATGTTATTCAAGTAAGACTATGCCTCACAGTTACAAGTTTGCCACTACAATTAATTCATCTTGCACCATCCGTTGTCCTCATTACATTTTTATTACAAGAATTAATACATTTTGCCATTTGCTATTCTGGTTACAATCATGAAGAAGTCGTGAGAATGAATACATTTTGTACCACTTTGTCCCCCTTATAATTTTAAGATGTTCTCACAAATGGATTAATTCAATGCCACTTTTCACTCTTTATCCCAAGAAGGAAAATTTAAAAGTTATGAAACTCCAGCAGGCACTATTCTCTATTTTGTTATCAGTCTAGAGATTTTATAAAGAAGAAAAATAATAATAAAATGTATAATTCCACTTGAGAGAGAATGCAGAGAGAATTAGTAAAATGGTGCAAATGACTCTGTCCTTGTGACTGTCTCAAGGTCATAATCTCAAGTCCTGTTCAGATGCTACAATAATAAAGATATAATTTTCATTAACTCACTGTTTCCCAAGTGGAGTGAAAACAACTTTAAAAATTAACAGTAGGAATATGTGGAGTTCTGCCATTCAGGGTCCCTACAAACATTTATCATTTTCTGTTACTATGAAAATCTGAAATAAAAATAAAACAATATAAGTAGAATATATTGAATGAGCAATAGATTGTATTAGTAACCGATGTATGTACACCCTATCATAAATTAGCAGGAAGAAAAACCCAGTGCAGTTGTCCTGGGCTTTGATCATATTCCCATTAAATCAAATTTAAATCAAAATTTAAATCAAATTTACCTGGACCTGAGCAAAGCCTTTGACACTGTCCCACACGACATCCTGGTCTCCAACCTGGTAAAATATGCATTCGATGGATGGACAACTCAGTGGATAAAGAACTGGCTTGACAGCCACACCCAAAGAGTGGCTGTCAATGGGTCCATGTCCAAGTGGAGGCCAGTGACAAGTGGAGTCCCTCAGGGATCAGTACTGGGACTGGTCCTGTTTAACATCTTTGTCGGTGACATGGACAGTGGCATTGAGGGCACCCTCAGCAAGTTTGCCGATGACACCAAGCTATATGGTGTGGTCGACGTGCTGGAGGGAAGGGATGCCATCCAGAGGGACCTTGACAGGCTGGAGAGGTGGACCCATGACAACCACATGAAGTTCAACAAGACCAAGTGCAAGGTCCTGCATCTGGGTTGAGGCAATCCCAAGCACCGATATAGGCTGGGCAGTGACTGGCTTGAGAGCANGGAAATTTTTAAGGCCAGGCTGGATGGGGCTCTGAGTAACCTGCTTTAGTGGGAGGTGTCCCTGCCCATGGCAGGGGGGTTGGAACTAGATGATCTTTGAGGTCCCTTCCAACCCTGATGATTCTATGAAATAAAACTCCTGTGAATTCTTATGGGTGTTGAATCAAACCTATGCTTATTGTGGAAACCAAGTTCAAAGCAACTCAGAGGATTTTCCTGCTCTGGATGAGGCACCTCTGCCAGGCACTGATCACGGCTGGCTGTCCCCCAGGTACCGCTTTCTTTCAGACTCACAGGGTAGCACAGTCGTAGGTCCTGATGGAGATCTGATGTTTTTAAAATCAATCTATTGGTATGGCTGAAGTTTAACAGGAGAAAGGAGTTCGAAGGCTTCCCAGTGAATGAAGCAGGGGCTCAGGGTACTCCTAATTGGTTGTAAAACTTAAAACCCCTCATGTCTAGGTGATGTTAGGTGAGATATAAAATTAAGAAAAATTCCTTTACATTAGGTGAGAAGGCTGAAAATACTATAAAATGTGGCTTGAAATTCCTTTCCAAATAAGGTAGGTAAGCAATAATTGAGCTCATGTTTATTCCAGTTCCACAACTGTAAAAACAGTGATTTCCTCTGCCATCATATACAACATAAGGAGAGAAAATTTTATATTATNCAATGGGTCCATGTCCAAGTGGAGGCCAGTGACAAGTGGAGTCCCCTCTTTACATCCCACTCTCAATCTTTTTTTTCAACTGTGCCTATATTCTCAAAGCACATAGCTATCCAAACTATACATTATTGCACGCTATAACATAACCTCCATCTCTGTCTTTTCTTGAAACTTCTTGTCTACCACAAGTGCAGGTTAGTTTTTACTTTATCTACAGGAGAAGACGACCATGAAGAATAGTTGCCAGATTGCTCCCAAGATGAAACTGGACAAGAAATCCAAGTTTTGGTGCTTTGGAAATAAGTTCTATCCCCTCAAATCTCCAGCTCAGATATGGATGACCTCAAGAGCAAGGGGAATTTTTTGCAGCCTGCAGACTGCTTCCTTTGATCTGCTGTATTAAATAAGCCTGTGATCCTAACTCTAACTGTGTAAACATGGTTGGCATCTTTTTAGCAGCCTCTTAGTGAACTAAAAATGAACTTATTTTCATGTACTCCTCCAAGTCTCCCCTTTGCACCCAGAGAGGGACCTTTGTTTGGACAGACTGGAGATGCATCTCCTGTGGCCAAGGCTGCTCTTAATCTCCCCTGTGGCTGGCTCAAGGCATTTGCCTGGCCTGACACTCCATAAACTCTAAATCTACTTGTAAAAATAATGAAAGAATGCAGATAGCATGAAACCCCTTATTTTCAACCTTTCAGACAACTAAAAAGAGTTACAGGGTTTCTAATGAGCAGCATTTACCATTTAAAATTGTTACGGCCTAAAATTGCACCTGGTTTTCTGCTACACAATTTGAAAGATTTATAGGCCCACATTTTCAATGCTGTCTGGATAAAAGGGAGAGCAGGGTCAGGGAACAACCAGAGAAAAATAATCAGGCATTGTCAGGTTCTCGCAGTATACGGACAGCCCTTATCCAGCCTGACCATCCCATCCCTGGTCCAATCCTATCCCCAAGGAGGTGCCTGATGCCTGGGGCTGGCAAAGCACCCCTGAGGCCAGCTCTGGTACCCCAAGAGACCCCTAGAGCTGCCAGAGATGTCCAGTGTAGCTCTTTTGCCTCCATGATTAAGGTGCCGTCTGTGCTGGCAAGAGAGCTAAGTGTGCGTCAAAGGCTTTGACAGAACAGGACTCCATCATTGCCAATGGGTGGAAAAAAATGTCTTAAATTAGCAAATATGCTCCATTCGATTTTGCTTGCTTGCTTGCTTTGATAGAAATCTTAATTTTTCTTAGATTTCTTCTGTAGACATTCACAGAAGGCCTTTTGGGTCAGCATGTAATTTATAAAGAACAGATGTGTCATGAAAATATGAGGGATGCAATTGGAAGTGATCCCATTTGATCTCCATAAATATTATCCCAGCTTGGTGCCACAGAGTATGGACTCTGCACAGACTGCTACACCCAGGAACTCTCTCCATCCTGTGACCCCATACGTAAGCATGTGGAATTTGTCATGAACAGTCACATCCTCACCGCTTGGTCTTGCTGCTTGCCTTTTCCCCCGTGTTTTCTTGGTTTGGGGTTTGTTTGGTTTTTTAAATAAATATTTATAATTAAAAACAGGCATTAAGCTTTGTTGAAGGTAGCACTCAAAGGAGCTATTGAAAAATCAAGTGTACCTCCAAGTCATCTGTGAAGATAATAAGATCCTAAGACAGAACTAAAGCAGGAAATATTAAAGTTCAGTTAGGTTAAAAACATAATACATCTCTGCCCATCTATCTGTCATCTAGGTTGGTGGGCAGGAAGAAAGGAGCAAACCCTGTCTTGTTCCGTTACCGCATTCATATTCTGTACTGGGTTTGGCCTGACACTGTTCCATTTTCTGTCAATATATGTGATTACAGTTGCCAAAGTTCTTATTCACATGTAGGCTAGGCTGTTTTCTACATTAAGTCCTACTTTTAATTGATTTTTCAAACCAAAAAGCTTACTTGATTATGAAAATGGGCATGGAAAAAGATACTTCAATGCTAACTTTCATCCATATTTGACATATGTTTCATGTTACTAATATTTATTTCAACCTCTCCAAAACCTCTCTAGGTCTTTTTCCAGTCTGAAAATCTCAGGCAGAGATGAATTCTGGGCAATCAATTGGTTTAACTACAGAAGCTTAGTACATTCACAATTAAGTTATCTCATAAATTCCTTCATATTCTCTCTATGCATATTTCAATGAAGTTTTTGTTAGTGACAGGATCCTTCTCTATCTTCAGCTTAAACCTCAGCAGATCCTTTGAGGGTTCATAAGAAGGAAAGAGGTGGTCCTGGAGCATGAGGCAAGAGTTTTCTCGAAGCTCTCTTATCCCTGGTGCATCAGATCCACTTTTATCTGCCACATCATGATTCAGTTGTGCAAACACAGTCGTAGGGTGCGTGCGACTGACAAACCGGATCAGCCATGCTTCTCATCATCACAAGTGATGGAGTTGCCCAAGATGGCTGAAAAGATGCCAGCACCTGGGAGAAAATTGTTTTAGAGTGGCTCTGCAGGTCTTTGGGATGACGGGCCTCCCCTCGCAGGGGCTGGCTGCCACATCCAGCGCCAGAGTTTCGTTACGGGGCCTGTAATTAACAACTAATAACCTCCCGCCCGTCCACAGCCTCCCTGCAGGCCAGCAGCAGGTGCTCCTATTTTCAGACGTACGCGAGGTATCTGCTAAATCACTTGGCACATTTCAGCCAGACACGTGCCAAATTACCTGTCACGGCTCCGCTGCCTGCTCCGGGCAGGGCAAGGCCGGGGAGGCGCGGTGTGTGCGGGACGCAAGTGCCCTCCCGCGGAGCCGGGCCGGGCGGGCTGCGCCTTCCCGCCGAGCAGCACCCGCGGCTTCTCTTCGGGATCCAGCTGCTGGGTCCGCCGGTGCTGCCGGAGGGCCAGCGAGGGGCAGCGGGGCTGGGCTCGGCCGCCCTCCCCTGCCCAGCAGCGAGGCCACCCCCCAGCAGAGCACCGCGGCTCTGTTCCGGTCTGCGCTGCGCGGCCACTCCTCTGGAAGGACACCGGAATGGGGGGAAAACTAATGGAATCTCAGGACCAGAAAAATGCCCGATCTCAGCAGAAAGTGCCTGGGAGTGGAATGAACTTTCTGGAGGACAGAGGAAGGGGGAGGCGGGAAGGGGGAGGGCTGATGGTGGCTGATGAAATTCTCTTTCATCTGCTGTTATAGACCTTGTTCTTGGATTTTTCCTGATTTTTTTTTCATTTTTATCATGATCTCGGGCTCACTCTTTGGAGATTTTAATTATCTTACCATGTATTCTTTCATTATGAATAAATTATTATTTTATTTATAGCCTTCTTTATAAAAGATACTTCAAAACCTGAACTATCAGAAGCTTAACAGCTCCAAGCCACGTTGCAGCCAGTAACACTTGACAGTGTCCTTGCTGTCATACCTTCCTTCCACTAACATATAGGCCCTCATATGACCAGACTGCAGAGGTAATAACAAGTCAGGTCTGATCCGAACCTTGTGTCTCTGAAGTCATCACACCATGTCATGAAGTTTGGCTTTTCAAACCCATTTGAGTAAAGAAGCTGCCTCCCAGAGTAATCTTGTAATTATCCACAGCTCAGCTATAGCAAAGCAGAATGCAGCCTGAACTCACTTACCTGAAATGATTATTTTAAACACAGTAAAGTCCCTAATTAAAAAAAGAAGAAGCTATATATTCCAGCCCTGTGGCTGCACGAAGCAGGAGTGTGGTCTGCACAGGTTCTTCTGCCTCAGCCACCAGCAAAGTCACTGAGCACCTCCTGGTCATGCATGAAGCAACATGACCGGCATCTGTCCTGTTTGCTTTCTCTTCTTGTACCTAGGAGAGAAGCCATCTAGCAGTTTCTCAGCCTGATGACTTCTCATGTCTTCATTTCTAACAGACAACTGCTAACTGCCTCAGAGTGTGGCTGACTTTAAAATGCCTGCCATAGAAAGCTAGTATCTACTATCATTATCATCATCATAGCAGTTTACCTTTCTATGGCACCTTTCAAACCAAAACAAGACAGGGAAAGATCACTGAAATGCCACCTCCTTGGAGTTGAAAAGTGGCTGACACCACATCACACTCTACATGACTCTGGGAGAAATTACATTTGGACAAGGACACAGGACCCAATTCCCCTAAGTGTGTGCACCAGGAATATTGTAAAGTGCAGAAAGGTCTCTTCCCAAAGATGTTATCACATGGTGCATCGTGGAGCTTACTTGCTTCAGGAGATGATGTTCTGGAATGCTCTTACAGAGAAACCTCACTTTTCAGACTTCAGCATAAAGGCACAGACACCCCATTTCTGGCTTTTTGCTCTCTTCCCATGCACCAGCACTATTGTTGGTGAGCTGAAGGACTCAGCAAGCAGGCATGGGATGGCTGTGTCCAGGTGCATCCATGTGCATGTGTGTGTGTGTGCGCATGCACGCAAATGTGGGAAGCACGCACAGGCTGTGGGAGATTCCCAGTTGCTCTTAGCAGATACATCACAGCCATGATTCAGCACTTGGCAATCTGTGAAACCACTTCTCATGCTCACTCTCTCTATGTACTGAAATACTCCATCTTTCCAGTCTTACAACATTTACTGTGCTATCTAAATGTACTCTGTAACTAAAGTGATGACAGTATTTCCCCTGTGTGCCCGACCTGCCTTCAGGAGAGAGCTGTGGGGTGGCTGACATCAGCACAGTGAGGGTGAAGATGCAGCCATGGGAGAGCTTGCACAACAGTTGCCTTGAGCTCTGAACCACACAAGGTTTGTAGTTATTTTTCTTGTCTGTGACTTGCAAAGATGCAACTGTTTTGGCTTTGTACAAGAGCAGAAGAGGGAAGGACCTTGCTGTGGAAGACTTTAAGCACAATTCATGCCATCACTGAGGCTAGTGGGCCAGTCAGGGCCTGAGTTCATTCACTTTACAATCAGAACCTTGAGACACACAGACCAACACAAAATGGCTGGTCTTGGCCCAAACCATGGCTGCAAAGGATGGCATGTTTCCTTCCATCTTTTTTTCCCCTTGGGTGGGAGTACCTGGGCAGGGAAGGCTCACAGTGCTACTTTCATTCAGCAATATGATTTTCTGTGTGGCATGCCACACACTTGCAGGGAGATAAGCCACAATTTCCACTGCAAAATATTAAATAATAATACGTGTGGCATGATTCCCAGGCACTCAAGTAGGTACAGCACCAACAAGGTCCTTTCGCTCCCTGTGTCTTAAGGATATCTGCTGCAGAGGGAGCTCTGGAAGGGAAAAACGAGCATCAGTAAAAGGCAGTCACTTGTCATGTGTGAAGTAAGCCAGTGATTTTGTCACTGAAACAGCAGTGCTGTTGAGTAGCCTTAATTAATGAAAAGACAGAGGGAGGAAAGGGCACAATAGGACTGTAGCACTGAAGCAGAAGATGAGTAAATGTTACACTTCAGCAGAATACATGTAATTGCTTCCTATGCTCCCTCCACCTTCATCCTCCTCTTCCTTGACTCCTCCCAGCTTGGAAGCAAGGCTGAGAAGGTGGGAAGCACAAGCCTTCCTCTCATTTGTACAAGTAAGAGCAAACAACAAGGTGTCTGGATAGGTTTTTTCACACCTCTAGCAAAGGGTTCACAGTGGTTTGGTTCACCTAAGAGCTGATGTCAGTTGTTGACCAGGCTGCTCCCCATGGTTGAAGGTATAGTACTGGCAGCAGAAGGGAATAAGGGCTGTTCTTCCACTTTCCTTGACTGAACAGTGCAACGAGCCATCAACAGTCCCCGCTAATGTGAATGACATTCGTTATTTTTAAAAACTGGAGCTGAGTTTCTTAAACACACACAAAATCTTGCTGCTCTGGCTGTCTCCTGAAACACCTGGCATAGTTTCAGCTCCTACCAGTCCTGGAAAATGCACATGAAGAAAACAGTAAGGCCAATATTTGCACACTTCAGTGTCAGTCACAGGAAGAAAAAGCAAAATCACGAAATACATACAGTTCAAAGTGAGATGTGGTAGCCTGTAGATATTAGACCTTTACAGGATGGCCACAACTGCTGATGACAAACATGTTTTTAAAGAATACTAAGCCACACTTTCCAGGCCTAACTGCTAATGAGTAGGATCTCTTATTTGACATACAGATCCTATAGGTAAAAGACTCCTTCTGTTGCTCCTGAAAACCTAATATCAGCCATAATTGAAGAGCCTCAGTGAACCTTGAGTCTGATCGAACATGGCAGCACCTCATGTGGCAATGCCAGATCTACCAGGTCTGTGGAGGCAGAGTAAATAAAATAGAAAAACATAGATGAAAATATCAGAACAGCCTTCAGACAGTGAGGTGCAAATAGACACGAGTAACTAGAAATGGTTGCACTAAGTGTCCTGACTGCAGTTTCCAGCCTCCAATCATACATTGCATACTTCATAAGCCTGCACCATAGGGAATAACTCCTCCAACACACTGAAGATCCCCACAGCTGCTGTGGTGGTCAATAGGAGCTGTCAACTGCACAAAACTTTGACACTAAAGACATTTTGCTACCTAACAGGACAGCTTTTAAGAGGTTACACTCCATTTGGCCTAAATGGGAATGGTGTCTTTTGCTCCTGTGCTGTGGACGGGGCAGGAAAGCTGTGGCATGACTGGAAAGGCAGCTCCCATTGATGTCCATTGCTCTCGCTTCCCTCCCTGCAGGAGCTGGAAGTTTCTTTTGTGCAGCACAGTGTTACCAAATGTGGGGAGATCAAATTCAGTGTAAATATGTTCCATCATTCAGGGATCATTTTATCAGCCCTTTTTTTGGTACCAAGCACATGAGGTAATCCAATTACCTGTGGATAGATTTGTGGTACCCAGAGCTATTTTGATACTGATGTGCCTCTGTTCCTTCCTGCAAAACATGTCAAAGCAATTTATCTACACATTTGAATAAGTCATCTATGCAATCACTCTCCTTTGGGGAGAAATTTAATTTCTTCTGCAGAAGGTTTGCTATTGCTATACAGACATACGTAAGTCACAGTTAATTGCATAGCTATCCCTGAACTTTTATTTTCAAAACTAGAGAAGTCATCAGAAGATATCCCTTGTTTCCTTAACTGGAATCAAGATTTAATAAACAGAGAAGTTAAAATTAAACTATTAAAGAAGATTTCTTCAAAGAGTCTGTATCTTTAAAGAGGATGTTTCTCCTCCAAGTTGTCTTTTCCCTGCTCCTGCACAGCTAAAGGGCTCTCATTAGAACTAACTTTGTGGAAGTCACATTAAGCAGAGCTCCTTACCTTTCCCTCAGAGGAGCAAGTAGAACAAGCACATTATTTTTCAGGGCAATTATGTATATATGGAGGCTATCTCAGTGCAAGAATAGGAATTAAAACAGTAGTTTCACATAGCATGTGCTGCCTCTGCTGAAAAAAGGGCTGGCACTGGGTTCCTGACCTCGCTGTGCAAGTTCACAGTTAGAACCCTGCTGTAGGCTGACAGCAGGTAAAATGTGATGTCAGCAGGTCATAAAAACCAAACTGGAGTAGTTTAATGGTATGTGGATTAGGGCCAGGGGCTATGAGAAATGGCTTCCCCTGCTGCTCCCTGCAGAATGATGTCTCCTGAGGGGAATCTGGAAAGAGGTGGGTCTCAAAGTTTCGCTGGTGGCTGGACAGCAAGGATCAGACCAGTGAAGAAACAAAACTTCTAAGGCAAATGGAAGAATTAATTACTGTAGTTCCTGTGCATCTAAGTTTTATTATTAACTATAATAATTCCTGCACTACGTCTCTTTTTTCCAGTCTTGTTTTGGACTCACTTCCCTAACTGAGGGGTCGGTCTTGCAATCATTGTTCAGGCTCTGCGCTTACTGCCATAACCTCTCTCCCAGCCACTCAGTTGTCCCCAGGTGCAGTTTCCTACCAGGCACAATGTTTGGCTTGGGCAGGTAACTTCTCCAGTAACCAACTTCAACATCTGTCTAGAGTTGCTGAGAGCTGGGGTACCATCTAGGATGGACAGTGACAGAACAGGGCTGGGCTGCATCAGGGAAACATCGCAATATTGGTCAGTGATAAGCAGATATAGCAAGACAGAACCCTCTGGGGTATGAGTCACTCAGACGACTTCCTAATGCTAAGATCAGCCTGCACAGGGAGACCTTCTTCATTTCCTTCTCTGTCTGGAAAAGGTATAAAAATCTCTTCTTGACATTTCACTAGGTAGATTGTTGTAGGGATGCAATGCAGGATTCACTGCTCTACCTCTCCATGACAAGAGCATCCTCTGATTGCACTTGGGAGCAGTCTTTTGGCATAGTATTTACTGGGCTGCCCCACAAACTGGCTTCCCTGTATTTCAGAACATGGGCCATAGATCATTTTAGCTAGTACTTGATGTTCTTCTGTGTTCATTTCACGTAGGAATATCCCAAAGGAAACACCCCTGTGTATCCCTCTGGCTTCTGTTGTTTTGGTGTGTGGCCAATAATCAGTCTCCTGAAGTTGCATTGGCAGTCTGATGGGTGGACTACATCTACTCCTTGCGGTGACTGAAAGCATGAGTTTCATACTCAGATGTTTCTTCAATGACTTTTCTAGTAGCATTCATTGCCATATAAAGCATCTTGTTTAAGCCAGCATACCCAGCAGTGAATGGAGCATGAGTCAGTGCTCTGTGGAGGACATCAGGGTGAGATCTGGAGTGTTTCTCCAGATACAGGGACAAGATGACAGGGACGGTCTTCAGATCACTATAGTGGGAAAAGTCAAGGCACTAAGTCGCATGCTTTCCTTTCTAAGCACAAGTGTTTTCTCAGAGCCACGCTGACAGATCACAGACTTCATAAATGGAGGAAACACCCAAAGTGCTCTGTGTTGTCCTAGGATAAAAGGCTGGGCAAACTGATGCTACAGAAAGGGCTTGGTCACAAATAGATTATTATGGGGTTTGAGGTAAAAAGAACAATTCATAAATTTGTTTTCCTTTATACAGATACCTCATTACTTCAAACAATATATTTTGATGCAAAGACAGGAGTAAGCCACCTCCAGCAGGCTATCTGAAGAGCTAATCCATCAGAAGCACAGAAATCACTGCAGCTTTTAGCTCTTTTTCCAGGTATACAGTGACAGGATGTGTGGGAATGGTTCAAAGCTGCACCAGGGGAGGTTTAGACTGGACATTAGGAAACATTTTTTTACCGAGAGAGGTGGTCAAATACTGGAACAAGCTTCCTAGAGAGGTGGTCAATGGCCCAAGACCATCAGTATTTAAGAAGCATTTGGAAAATGCCCTTAATCACTTACTTTAACCTGGTCAGCTCTGATTTGATCAGGCAGTCGGGCTAGATAATTAAGTTCCAACTGAACTATTCTATTCTATTCTATTCTATTCTATTCTATTCTATTCTATTCTATGCTATTCTATTCATAGAAGCACAGAAGACTGACCCAAAAAATGTAATTTTGAAAATACATGGGTTTCCTATTTAAGGCTCAAGTGATAGTCTAGAAATAACAACAATAAAAACCTGAAAAGCTGTCTACTCTAAACAAAAGCCAGTTCTCCACAATTAGAGATGAGTCAAAATCAGAAAGCAGTATACAGATCCTATCAACCCTGGTGCATACAAAATTAGATGAATTACCCATTCTTTAGTTTGCATAATCTGAACCTGATTTTCCCCACTAATACACAAGAATAAAAGCTGAGAACTTCTGCCCAATGATCCTAAAACCTCAGCAGCACAGATAACACCACCTGACAAACTGCAGCCTGCATTACTAAGTCAAAATCCAAATAACTATGATATAAATTGAAGTCTTAGTTCCCCTGGCCCATTTTGATTAAAAGACTTTGTATTAGTACAAAAAGGCCATGCTGAGTTTCCATTTCAGTGTTTTTTATGACTCCATATATCCTTCTGTACCTGCTATTTTCTTTTGTTAAGTACAGAAGAACAAGCTTTTCCATGCTGAATCACAGGGTACATTTCCAGCAAACAGTTTCCATGTTATTACAGCCCACAAGAACAGTGTGGGAATTTCATGAATAACAGCAACTAACTGAGATTAAACTGATTGATTGGGATTTATTTTTTTTAAACCATCTACTGATTTTTTTATGATTGTGTTTTGAAATAATCATTTAATCATATGGAATACCAGTAAAGCTCTAGAAAATAAATAATTTATAATTAATATTAAGTTAGATAATCTAAGCAGCCAACCTAGTGAATTATTTGACAAAAATAGGTATTAACTACCAGAGGACAACAAATGTTACTACCTAAATATCAAGTGTTGCTGTAGATGCAGTTTTAGGTATTTTATTGCTTTTATAGACTGATGGTCAGTATTTACAGGACTGATATTCCCCAAACCCCACCACCAATGTTGACCACTGCATGGAGTTGGAATAGTGAAAAAAAGTCTATGAGTAGTATACATTTAAGCCTCAAAACAATTAAAATGCATGTAAATTATAGTGCTCCAGGAATTAATCACTCTAACAGATGCCTGGTATCTTGTTGATAAGAGTGAGGCAGACATTTGTCTTTTTTTGGAATCCCATACCTTGAAGACAACAAGAATGCCAAGGCACCACCAAAAATGGGATTGCTGCAGCAAAGGGATCTGACTATAAACTAGTGATTGAAATTATCTAGAACACCTGAGACAAACCATTTGGGGCAATTCCAATTCAGTGTTTTCACCCTTCCTTATTTTTTGTCCTGCTATAGCCTTGAATCAAAACAGCATCAGCCAAAGGGGCATTTGGATGTGGACCCTAACTTCACAGGTTGGCTCATGGTTGGGATAGCACGTACACTGAGAGACTTTGCACTGAGAGGCTTGTAGAGCAAACCTTTGCTTGCAAAGGCAGCTCTTGGATCCCGGGAAGCAGAACTTCCACTTGTTTTCAGCAAAATATTTCAAAGTCAGCCTTCTTAAAGAGCCTTGAAGATTAACTTCCTTTAAATATACCTCTGGGGCTGAGAGGATAAAGTGTTAGGGTTCTAGAGAAATGCTCATTCCACACATAAGTACAAACACATACGTTACATACAGTAATTTGATTAAGTTTCATTACTGTATGAAGAACATTTTCATAGTCACCTCAGGCCATGCTGTGCCTTGTCAAGGGGCACAGGACCTGTCCTGCACAAGGGAGCACAGATGAAAGCCTTAAGCCAGCAAAGTCTGAGCTATCTCCAGAAGCAACATGAAACCATAACCACAGCTGGGCAGAGGTAATTAGTAAATTAGCAAAGTGATGCTTCTGTACTGCTTCTAGGATCCCATCTGTTATCTTCACTGATCATAGTCCTGTTGTCTGTAATTTAGTATGGGATACTACAAGTTTTCTCTTCTCTTCTCTTCTCCTCTCCTCTCCTCTCCTCTCCTCTCTTCTCCTCTCCTCTCTTGCCTCTGAATGGAGGTGGTCTGGCTGTGTATTCCAGTTTCAGGCTTCAATGCAGTGTGGTTGTGCATCCTAGCTTTCTGCTCTGCACAAGGACCACAATTTCTAAAACATTAATTTACAAATTTAAAACACTCAAAACATTACTGGTGCTGTGAAAAAAGAAAACCAAGACCTATAGTCTAAATTAAAGGTTGCAAGCAAAGTAGAACAGAACCAAATTCCAATAAATAACATACCACAAATAAACCAATAAATAATACATTTCCACAAATCCTGTCATGCCAGATAGTACTTCTATCTTCTTAAAAGACAGTTAACAGATAAATATCACTGGGGCAGTCTCTCTCGCACCACGATGGATGTGGTTATTAGAGCTTCCATTTAGTCAGCACTCCCAAAGGAACCTCTTAGAAAATACAGATTTTAAAGGTATTTAGGACATATTCAGAAGGACTAAATAGTGATGTACATTTTTCAGTGCTGTGCCACTGAGGGCAGGTTCCCACAGACTCTAAGCTCTGTCAATGGTTGCCCATGGAGAGCGATTGACTGACCCAGGTCTTGCAGCTGAGGAGAAGGAGAGCTGCAGAGCTGACCTGATGGTATGTCAGGGGTCTTGGCAAATTGAAAACAGTGTTAGGAATATCAGAAGCACTCTATGCAGACAGTGAAAGATCCAGTTGTGTTTACTTAGCCACAGAGAAGCTGGAACAAGTTAAAAAGAAATAGGATGGGTGGATATATGAGGATAAAAGGGATAGAAAGAAATTTCTAATAAATTTCTGATCTAGGCTGATAAATACTCCATCACTTTACATCTCTTTTCCTTGACAAGACTTACATTGGTGAGAGGTACAGCAGATTCTAAGCCACTTTTTGGAGACTTCCTTGATGCATAAGATACTTAAACCTGCCTTTGAAATTATAAAGTGAGTCCACACTTCTGTGCTGCAGCTGGAGGACAATCAACAGGAATTTTCTGCTGCACAACAAATACCCTCTTTCCTTCTTACAAGCTCCTCTTGCACCTCTGATCTTCATTCCTACACATCTCATTGGTTTGTTTATAAACTGGATTTTTGGATGACTGAACTTACCTTAGCTTGCACCAAAATATATCTGGAAGCCTTGGCAAAACCCTGGTAAATTACAAATAAAATCCCTACTTCTTGAGCAAATAACAAAGCCTCTATATTGGGCTCATAGGTGAGTTGATAGGAGAACACCACTCAATCTCTTGCACAGCCAAGAAGCTTGCACAGCTTTATACCAGTATAATGTTACATGACTGTAACAGACTTCTAGTAATTCCTGTAATCTCTTCTTGGAATATAAACATAATAATCATAATATAATTTATTGATAAATATTACAAACCAGTGTATAGCATATTCACCACTTCACTCTCACCCTATAGGTGCAGTTCACTAGAATTCAAACCCAATGGTCAAATATTATTATTCACTTGAAGCAACTTTCCATTTTCAAGGTCAAATTGAGTTTCCTCTGTGTTGAGTACATTAGCAGACACCTGTTTAAAATCTAAATACAGTTGTTCCTGTGCACCTTATCTCAAATCAGAATCTGACCCATAATAAACACTCCCTGGATAGTTCGGAAGAATAATTCACTTACAGGTTTCCTTGGTTCATAAAAGTTTCAATACTCTGCCAATCTATAAAATGCATATGTTTTATGTGAACCAGGAAATGGCATTTCTGACAGGAGAAAGCCATATTAGACCATTGTATCTTGTTGCCTGCTTGCTTGAAGGGCATTTGTGTTGGAGCAAAGCTCAGGTTATTTTGAAAATGTAAACACAAGGATCACTCCATTAGAATTATATGTGCACTCTAAAGTAATACATAGCTCTTGGTTGTATGTTATGCAGTAAGGCATTTTAAAGGGATTATCATGATGATATATGAATGGCAGCACAGCCAAAACTAAAGGGCAAGATGTTCCATTAGGGTTGTTTCTTGTTGCATAAAAAAAAAATTACTTTCCATTCAGAAAATGCTTCAAAATCTAATTATTTTGTATAATATGCCTCTTCTCTTCTTCCTTCAGGCTATATCAAATACTGGAAGAAGATTCTCTGCTTACGTGAATTTTATCTTAATGAATTGCATCATCTTTTCAAGAAAATTGTTTTTATGTGTAACTTTTGGGTTCAGACCCTTAATTAACAGTAGGAATGCTTATGAAATGAAAACAAAGGCAGTTAGTGAGTCTTAAAATTATATCCAGAGCCAATTACATTGGCACTAATATTCCTGAACCAAAGTCAATATCTACTTCCTGAATTGTATGTGATGCCACATGTACCAGGAAGTAAAACATGGAATAAAAAGCTTGGGATATTGCATTATCCAGGAGCACACTCTGCACATGGCAGGATGAAACTCGTGTCTGTGGCATGGTACCTCTTTGACCTCTCCTTTTCTTCCCCCAAATCCAGAGAGGAGATCATGGGGAAGGGAGAGATCGTGGCCTGGGGATGAGGACACGCATATTTTCACAACCTTGTGAATGTGCTTTCAAAAATCAGAGATGGGGTAGTAATTCTTCAACTAACCCCTCAAAAATATCCACAAACCTTTAAAAATTTTAAAAAAAAAAGATTCCATGGCGTTCATTTCAGTTTCAGTAAGGGTCACTTACACATGTGTTTCAAGTGGTGAAGGTTAAGTATCAAATTTGCTTCTTTCAAAAAGATTTTTTAAATGAACACTGAGCTTTTCATTTCCTTTTAAGAGGCAGAGTTCTAAGAAACATTTCAGACATCCCATGACAAGCGATAAACTTCAGGCCAGTTGATATCACTGCTACCACTGGCACTACTTCCAAGACCAGCTATGCCAGCCCATTCCTGGGCCAGGAGCTAGGTCAGGAGAAAGAAGCTACTTAGCCACAGACTGCACACAGCATATCACCCTCAGATCTTCCAGGAGATTCCCTGCTATCTATCCTGATCTTCTCACTGGAAGACCCAAAAGGCTTGCTGATGCTCTCCTGGCTGTATGAAATCAACTAGCCTAAGAAACTCAAGGTTATAGCCTTGATCATGTCTATAGATTTTGCCTTTGAAAGATGTGATCTCTATCATCAAACACAATCAAAATGATCAATATATTTCTGTTCAAAGGATGCTCTCTTTCTCTGTACAGACAGAGAAAGGAAGAGTGATGATGGATCCATACTTCAGACTTCCTGTTCTGAATGAAGAGACAATGCTGTGATGAAAGGGCTCAATGTTCCCTGAAGAAAATAAAATGCAGTGTAAAAAAGTACAAATCAAGTTCATCTGCAAAGATCTCATTCCTATAGACCCAGTACAAGCAAATTTTTCACAGAAGCACTCAGGTGTGTAGGTCTGTTCTGCACAAGGTGACAGTGGGGAGTCCTACTGCAGTGTCTGGGAAGGGATCACCAGGCACCTCCTGGAGTCAATGTCTTTGTCTTGGAGAAGACAAGTGGCCAGTTGTCTCCTTAATTGTCTTCTACTTACCCATTATCTCTTCCAGCTTTTCAGGTCATCAGTATCTCTGCACTTTATCCTCTTTCTAAAGAGCAAGTTTCTTCCTCACCAAAGGGCAATGAGTAGTCTTTGTTCTATAAACGATTATATGTCTGTTTCTTTCAAGTAGTTATTAAAACCTCAGATTATTTTCACACTATCTATTTAGCAACATTTAACACACAGCCCTTCCTGGAGAGGGTAAAGCCAGTTTTGGCTGGTTTTCCTAGCTACTTGTCCAGAGAAATTCTGGCCAGCTAATTTCAGATACTGGTATTTCCACTTTCTTTTGTCTTCTGTGCCCCATCTCCAGGTTTCTAAGAACCGACCTTTACATTTTTTCCTATTCTTCAAAAGGGCAAGATATCAAATTCACTGCTGACGTAAGTCGGTGCAGCTATAATTAAGTCAATGGGGTTACACCTGCCTATGTCAGCAGTGAATTTGGCTCAACATCCCTAGTGAGCAAAATGTTACATTACCTTTGCTAAGCAGGACATTTCAAATAAAATATTAGCAAAACCAATTAACTTTAAGCCATTAATCCCACTCAAGCTACTTTCAACCTGCTAAGGATTGAAGTCATTTCCCAGTAAATGTCTTTGGCTTAATAGATCATGATGCTTTGGTATGAAATATATTATTGAATGACATTGAATTAAGCAGCATCATATTGTATTTCTATAAATAAATTTTATTTTAGCACACATCTGACAACTTCTAGCTACAATACTTAAGAAACTATTAGCAGTGGAGGAGATCATACAGAACATTGCGTTATATAATACCTATGAATTTTGCAAATATATTATATAGCTCTAATGTTACACTCAGATATAACACACTTATATTTCATTAGCGTCCCATTTTACATCAACAAAAATGGAAGATTTATAAATAGCTTGGTTGTCTAATTCATTCAATTTGGCACAAAACAGGTAGTAACAAATCTGGATGAGTGAGAGGTAAGAAGGCAAGTCTTGCTTCCAACGCCTTTGTTACGGTCACAGAAGGAAAAGAGCCAACATAGTATCTATAGAATTGGAAATCCCAAGTTCAGCTCCTTGCTAGGCTTCACTGGACAGTGCAAGCTCACAGCCACGTGCATGAGGACCAGCAGCTCCACTATTGGGTGCCCTTCACTTTGCAGTGTTCATAAAACCAAGTGGGGTGCACTGGTTCCTGCTTCAGAAAAAGGATACAATTACCAGATTGTTGTAGGTCAAACCCTGCTGGCTGTAGGCAGCCAGAAGGAAACGCTGAAGATAGAGATGGATGTTGAAACCTGCCCCACTCTAGGACTGTCTTGTTCTCTGCCTTGCATGATGTGATTCCTCCCAATCAGAATTTGCAACTCTAAACTTGCTCTGGGATTTAAGTACCTAACCGTTCTTCTAAAGTCCAATGAAGTGATAATAATTTTATCTATCAGAAATCCAGAAGAGAAGGCGGGGGAAGCATGAATGTTGTCTTCCAGATCCTTTCTGGATGCTCCACAAGGCAGAGAACCAAATTTGAGTTCCTACTTCCATCCAGTGGAACATTTGTTCTTTTGTCCTTCTCCCAGGTGTGTGGGCTAAATACTAGATCTTAGAATCATCTCTCCCTTTCCTATTGAATATTTACCTAGAACATACAAACTGTAGCAGCTACAGAAGGAGATGTGAAGACAAACCCTTTCCTTTGCTCCAGACTGCTCCCCAGTGTGCTGGTCACTTCTCTTTTTTGGGAGCAAGAAAGCAAGCCCAACTCACATAGTAAAGGACTGAATAAAGGTCACTCACCACTTAGGTTGATTGCTGCAACTAATAATCTTGGTATTTTAATCACAGTATCCTCTCGAAGGTAAGCACAGCTTCCCAGCTCTCTGTACGTAGCCTTGCCAGCCAACACAAACATTTACGCATTGCCTAATGTGGATAAAGTTGAATTGGGGAATAAAGTTTTACAGGAGCAGAATATTAACAAAATACCTCCAGAAAATACAAGGTGGGAGTTATATTTGGCCATCAGGTGAAAAAATAGTGACCTAAGCTTGGAGCACATGATCAATGACATTAAATCTCTGTCTCACTCCTTTTTAATCATCATTTTGTCAAGAAGAGCAAACCCTGGGTGTCTTGAGGTCCTTTCCCAAGTACCCAGAGAGGTACAGGGAGAAAGGAGGTTTGTATGTACCAGCTGTCAGGCAGTCAGGAGAGCTGCCTGGCTAGCTTTTGTACTCCAGGGTACAAATATTTTTGCTCCCTGAAAAGATACCGAAATAGAATAATCTCCAATATTTAACTCTGGCCTAAATTTTACTGTTCCTTAACCATGACCTGAGTTCTGCTCTATATCAAATCAATTTAAGCCAATGGCAGGGATTTCATTGAAGCCTAAATTCTACATCACTGTAATACATATTTTTCAGCAACTCTTCCCACTCAAGGAGCAACTGTCATTGCCGGTGCTTGCAATGATTGTTCACACATTGAAGTGACCCAAGTGTGAGTGCAGGTGGGTGGTTTAGTCTCACAGTACACCTTCTAATGAAGCATCACACCACACAGCTCTCCTGCTAGAAATTCAGGACTATTACAATTTTTAATAGCTGTAGGTATTCTTCTGGGACATACTCAAATTTGTGCTGCTTTAGTAATTATTTCTGACATGTTACTTATCAGATTTTATGCTTATTTAGAGAATAGATTGAATAGTCAATCTCTGTTTGAAATACTGTTGAGAAATAAAAAAACTAGATCCTGAGCACTGCTCTATGCTGGACCCTAAAGATTTTCACAGCCAGAAAATCATGGTGAATTCAAATAATGTTTTGCTAGTATGAAGGATTTGGGACCAGATAAAGCTGCCTCCTAAGTTCAGGACCAGTGTGCTTCTTGGGTCCTGAGTCCCTGAGATGGTTAGGGGAAGCCCCCTGGGACATCCCATGGCAACATCACTGCCTGGGCGCCCAGCTGAGATGGAGTGCAGAGGAGGGAGATAAGCATGTGGTCTCAGTCCAGTCCTGACATGCACTGAAGACCAGGGGGCCATGGCCTGAGAAACACTCCAAGATGCCACAGTTTATGTGCAGCCTGACAGCACAGCTCTGCCCGGTTAAATGAATGAACATTTTGCAATTGATTTCTAGGGTGGCTGCAATAGGCCACATGGTTTCATCCATCAATTGCTTTAGTACTCACCTCATTTTAAGCACATTAGCAGATTGATTCAAGCCAATGGTACAGTTCAGATACTTAAAATGAGTTACATTATTAAGACTTCTTGATTAATTGAGGCCTAAATGAAAGTGAGATCCTCTGATACTTTTTAGTATCTCACACTTCCTTGCACAGACACTTGAATTCAGTAGAAGTCCTTGTCACCTCCCCCTTTCCCAGAAGCTGATCCTCACTATGTCCCGGGGCTTGCCATCACAGGGCTGTGTAGTGTGCCTGTCCATTATCACCAGTTTGGACCAGCTCCTTGCAATGCACTAGGCAGGCAGCAGACAGAAACAAGCTGCTGGGTGTGGAAATAGAGGTGATAGGTTGTACCACCTCTTCTGGCAGCAGCACAAGACATGCCATAATGAAAGAACTATACAACTATAGCAAAGCCAAATCAAGAAAAAACTACCTTGTTGAATGATTGGAGTGATTTTCTGATAACTAAGCATCCAAAATATATTAAGACTCTTTACCAGGGAAAACTTGGAGACTTTGTCATTTGCAGAAACTCTCATGAGTGCATTCAGACCGAACTTTATCTGCAAATAAGAGCATATATAATTAAGAGAGAAAAATAATGCTTTATGTGGTACCACCTAGTGGCAAAGGGCTGGGATTTCTGTGTATTACTTTTTATGGAAGTAATATGCACATTCTGAAAAGAAGATCCTGTTAAACAGAAGTCCAGATATTTTCGATTTCTCTAGACTTTGTGTTTAAATCCAGTAGCCTGTTTGAAGCTGCATGCCTAAAACCCACACTCAAGTTGGGAAGAGTTTCCAAAAATATTTCAATGCTTCTGGAGACTCTGGGTACAATGCTGACCAAAGGCTTTTACAGTGAGGAAGCAAATTAGATAGCAAATGTGGCACAATTAAAAGGGGAAACGCACACACAAGGTAATGCGATAATTCATGTACAACAAGCACAGTAGTTCAAGTTCAATGCCACTGCACTCTTGTGATTCACCAGAGGTACAATTCTGGATGCCCAGCAGCTCAGAATCAGGGAAGTCGACAGTGTATAAGAGAAATACTATTTTCTGCATGGTAGCTCTCTAACTGGTTGATTCAACTGGTGTCCTTTGAGCTGAAGGGTGAAATCTGTGTTTTTCTGAGGCCTTTGCAATAAGATGCAAAGGCACTTTCAAGCAGAAAGTACACGAAGGAAAAAGTCTCTGTATGAAAATGCCTCTGGACATAGTAAGTTGTTACTTAGCCAAGTAAAGGCACAGTGAGATTCTAACTCAAGAGAAAGTTGATCATATTGTGGGCATCACCATCATATTGTGGGCATTTTAACTGAAAAATGTTCCATTTAAAAATTGTTAGATGTCAATTTTTATAAGCAGGACAATAAACTGTTCAACTATAAAAGGCATAAAAATCATGCCAAACTAACACAACCAGTCAGTCATTTTATTCTGAGCAGGTAGCCCTATGCCCACAATTTGGCATGCTTGCAGCAGTGTCAGCTAATCAGCAGAGGCCCCACAGCCAGACAAATTGGTGAGCATCAAGCTATCATTGGATTTGGACATGGGCAGGGACATAGCAGCAGTCCCTAGCCAGGATGAGGAAACCCACAGGAAGACCAAGCGGTGGAAATCCCATGGTTCTACTCAGCACTAGTTTATCACGTCAGGTAAAATAGCAAATAGTTCCTCTTAAGACCAGGAATGATGTCCCGACTGCGGTGAAATAAATACCAAAATGTCTGTTAACTGCACCTGTGCCACTATTTCACCTGGTGCCTCCAGTGATTTGCACTCCTCCAGAACAGGGTCCTGGATCAATACATTTATTAATCTCACAAGACAGATTACAAAGAGATGGTGCTTGAAGGGACTGCAGTGTGTATTGTGTGTGGATTATTTCATATCTATTTCATCATTTCAAGCCTATTTTTGGTCATCATGTAAATACTGCGTTAACTTCAGCTTTGGAAAATTCGTGAATGTGATCCACGAAGCTGTCAACTAATACTATACCTATTCGCTTTTTACAGACTTGCACAACAACAGATTGGAAATATCCTGGAAAACAAAGAAAGGGAGAAGAGCAAAGAAAGAAAGAGCTTTGCAACAGCCCTCTGCTATGGGGAGGGCTAGCAGCCATAACAGAGATCTGTCTCTGGGAGTGGAAAGACCCTTGGACAGCTATAAATGACAGTGTAGCAACCAGGACCAGAGCATCAGTGCAAAGAACTCTTACACCAAAGAGAGCAGAAAGGTAAGAAATTTAACTCCATATGCAGGAAAATCTCATGGTGTTTCACATCAGATTAACAAGAGTGAAGCTCTCTACTGAAAGCCTGTCTGAAAGTGGGTTGTCATTTAATAACCTCCCTAGGAGAAGGTTATATGTAACTTACTATTTACATATAAACTGTGCAGAACAAGAATACAGCATATTTTCCTCTGTAACTCTGAATTTCAGGTCTACCTAAGTGTTAGTCCACAAAAGCTCTTCGAAAAATAAGCTTCTCTGATTGTTTCATCCTGTGAAGGGAGTGAGAGAGGTCCAACCATCAGATCAGCTCTCCCACAAGCATCTGCAGCCTACTCTGCAGATCCCCACATGCCCTCTCATAAATGATGCTCTGAGAGAAAACAAACAAAGCAACAAACGAACAAAAAAAAGCAACAAACAAACCATGGTGAAAAATCAAGTGCACAAATGAGAAACATTAGCAAAACTCTTGCTTGGGAGAGGATACATTGCTGATAAAAAATAAATCTCATTTTTATTTCTTAAGAATGGATGAAATTAGACATTTTTTGTGTAGGAATAAAGAGTCTGTCTTCAATAGTTAGGCAACAAGAAAACATGACTCTTGTTTGAGCCTCAGAATGACTGAAATCTGGCAAGTTTCATAAAATTCAGTGGATATGGCTGTGTTGCAAACAGATGATAGGAGACATTTCTGCATTGATTTTGTTTGGGTGGATTTTCCTAAATTTGGTCACTGTATAAAGATTTCTGCTTTATATGCAGAACCTCTTCTTGCTCATCCCTGATACATGCACAATTTGTCTCCAGTCAAGGGAGGGTGGATTGAGTTTGCTGTGGTAAAGAAGATTATAGTTAACACTTGTCTAGGCCCATCAAAGTGATCCCATTGCAGACTTCCATTGCACACATACATTGCTGCACACCCTGTAATAAACTGCATCCAGCTCTCTGCCCTTTTCTACCTTCCCACTTCGTTGTCATCTTCTTTTGTTCTTAAAAATATGGTGGCCTTAGACCAGATGGCATGTAAGACCTTAACATCTCTTAGACAGATCCCCTCTACCAAGTGTCCCACTTATCTAAATGGGCACAACCAATGTATTGATTAATTTGAAACAATACATTTTGTGCACAAAAGAGTCATGCAGAGTGTAGATGTTATTTACATGGAGCTGCACTGAAGCTACCAGTAATGACAGGAAATAGAATGACAGGTGTGACTCATGAACTGCTCACTCCAAGTGCCCAAGAAAGGATCAGAAATCCCACAATTTATATTCATATTCTTGTTTTGGGAAAAAGGTTCTTCCAACAGCAAGAGACTCTTCATTTTGTCTGGACAAGCACCTTGAGGTAGCTGTACCATGAACTGTTACCTTCCTCCCAGTCACCTCCAGTCCAAGCAAGCAGAGAAACATTTCTCAAGTCAAATGTCAGTACTGTTACTTTATTATTTGGCTCTGTCAGTTCAGCAACATGTGTCTTTCCAAATATAAATAAATGTTTTACAAAGTTTTGCTCTACTCAATTACATATGTGCATTTATTTTGCTTACAACTGATAGCTTGCTAATGCTCATGTATTGCTTGGAGAGCGTTCCAGCTGGTTAGATTTTCACCCAAACATGTGATTCGAAACCTCAGGCAAAACAAGAACTGTCTCTCATACCTTTTACAGATTAACGAATAGTTCTTGCCCTGCTAATGTCATTCTTAATTGGACTACACTGTGAGGAGCAATTAAGACTAAATGGCCACTTGCTGAGAGCTGGTGAAAGAGAAACTGCAACTTGGGGCATTTGCATTCTCCAGTTGCCTTACTTTGGTGTTAAAGAAAGAAGCTTAATTTTTTAATGGCTTAGTATATCAAAAGGAACGATTCAATTCACAGCAGGGAAATTGGTTTTGGGAGGGATTGTATTTTGGGGGTTTTTTTGAAACTACTTTGTAGATTTAAAGGCTCCTGCTAGCTGACAACACTGGAGGTGGGACTCTCACATCCCAGAGAGAAACAGTGACAGCTACATCCACAATAACCTTGCTGCACTGTCTCACCTGTAGCTTGCAGAAGCCATCTCAGGGCTAGAAAGAGATTTTCCTATTTAGTCCATGCCCTGTCAGTCTGTCAGATAAATACTGGGGGCATGATTTAGCAGTGCAAATGAAATCTAGGTAACTACTCACATCTCTTCTTAAATAATCCTGAAGGGCCTATCAGCCCATTAAATGTCCTCCTGCTTCAGATACAGCCAAGTGTGAATCATACATACTGACCCTCCTCTACGGTGATTAAAATAAATGCCATCTGCAATAAACTGCAACCGTCTTGAGGAGGATCACAGGTCTGTATTCGAGAGGAAAAGTCACACTCACCTCACTAACTGGCAACAGAAGAAGGAACTTGCTGCAGTTATAGCAAATTACCTCACCACCACTCCACCAGTGGTGCATTCACCCAATGTTGGTTCTAATCCAGGTGCATCTCACCCAGATGCCCACATCCCTTGGGTGCTGCTGAAAAGCCAGTGCCTAGTCACCTCATCTATGGTTTAGCCACCACAGCCCACAGCAGGGTCATCAGCTGCCAATGTCTCAGCCATGCCTGAAAGTGTTTTCTCACCAGAAGCCTTCTGCAATCCTCTCTAATGGGAAACAAATTCCCTTTTGGGAGCCAGGCTCAGTGCAAACTGGCTGGACTAAGTTACAGGAAAAGTGAGAATGGCAGCTGTGGTCTCAGCTGCTTGTTCTAACCCCAGTCAGAAAATAAGCTCAAAAGAATATCAAGTTTTCTGGGAGGGAAGCCTATATATATAATGGTGGATGAAGAGTGTTTGACCAAGGTATCAGCCACATTCTTTATGTATGTTTCTAAACTCTGAATTACAAGACTCCCCCAGCCCCAACAGAAAGAACTCTGCTAGGTTTTCTGGGAAAGCCAATTGTTCTTCCAAGACTTCCTTGCTGAAATGAGGTTCCTGAAACAACCAGTGCTCACGTCATTTGTATACGGACTTTAAAAGCCTGAATGTCTAAGGATTTGTCTAAACATGTTTTATATCTGTAGTGGGTCTGTCTGAGCTGATTTTCCTCATGCAGCCCTAGGACCCAGAGAGTGTTGATAACACACACCTTTGTTATGANCAGTAATTTTTATCATGAGTCTTCTTTCTCTGAAACATTTGGAAATATATAACATATCAGCTCACAATGTTATCTATACGTACATTTACATCCTTTTTACTTTCTACGGTCATTCTCTCCCTCTACAGAGATCAAGATCTGAACTCCCTTTATCAATCATTGCAGGCAATCTCAGTATCATTAACATCATTTCATCCAGCGTATCATCTGGGATCATGTGGTTTAGCCCAATGAAATGACACTAGTCAACATTAGCATATCATTTTTCCATTTCCCAAAAGATATTTCTTTTCAATTTTGCTAAAACCTGACAAAAATATTGCTGAACACCTGAAAGAGAGAAAACAACCTTAATGCAATTTCTTTCCACAGGTGCTAAGGGCCGTGTTCTTCTGCCACTCATACAGCTTATAGGTCAGACTTCTGCATAATTTAAATGAGAAGCAAGTAGTTTGACTTGGTTGTGGGAGCTGCATAAACAAATGTAGTCTGCCCTTCACCAACATTGTGTGCCTTGGAGAGCTCAGTGCTTACCTGAGGGAGGAGAGAGCACAAGTGTATTGAAGAAGCCAGGTATAAATTAGTACCAATGGAGAAAGGAGCTGCTTCAGTGTCCATTCCTCTGAAAGACTTATGCCTCTGAGGCAAGTCAAGGCAAAACAGAAAAGCCAAAAGGAAAGCCACTTCTGACAGTAAAGGATCCATACGGGAAGCTGGCCTCCGAAATAGGTTGTGTAATCTGCAGCTTTGACTCATAGACCATATGCAGTTAATTGGCACAGCTCTTTAATTAGCACAGAGCTGCCCACTCCACGGACACTGGGGGAGGACATACAACATGCCAACATGGAGCATGGCGCATGTCAGTGGGGAGTCCTCTTGTCCTATAATGATGCCCTGGATGAGAAGATTGCTCTTGACTAAAGAGCAATGCTTGAGGCCAAAGAGGTGATACTATGAAGTGGATCTTCCTTCATGTGCAAAGGGTTGTGCAGCTGAGCAGCTGACATGCTTCTCTCCAGGCTGTACCCTAAGGAGGCTTTCCCTGGAGAGCTAAGAACAGGAAAGTCAGCGTGTCAATGGTTTCTTAGAGTTACTGTCCCCTTAATACAAAGAAAAGAGGCTGATGCTTCACTTAATATGTTTTCATGTACATTCTCTATTTGCATACAGCTGTGCAAATCTTGCGTGCCCTGGGATGGGTCAGTATTTCCACCTCTGACCCACAGAGCTCACTGCCATTTCGGTGTTGTCATGTGCAAACAGTTGCTTTGACCACAGACCAAGCAGCTTTGATTAAAAGTTTTTACTAAACAATTGGTCAAGTAGTGAGCAACCTCCTCTAAGTATAACATAACATAACATAACATAACATAACATAACATAACATAACATAACATAACATAACATAACATGATATAGATAAGGGAGCAATTGTTTCCTAGCTACCAAGGGAGTCTTAAGCAGGCAAATCAGCATTCTTTTCTGTTTCAATTTCTTAGGCTGAGGAGAAATTTCCTGAAAAGAATCCATCCTTTATTTGCAAAAAGCTTCCAAGGTTACATTTGCAGAAGTAGCTATGTATCTCAAGATGTACTATTGTCCAAGGGGATCTGTCCAAAAAGATCCACCTAATACGTCTTCTGCCACCCTTCCTTTTCATGTTAACTACTCAGCCTGCAGCTACTTGAAGAAAAAGGGTCTTCTGACACTTACTGTGGTGTGTTAGGATGCAGAATGGTCGCAGTATGATGGGGTCTCAGTCAGTGCCCAGTGAAACTGTGGGAAAGCCACAGGATAACTCTAGTCCAGGTAGGTTATCCCAGGGTGTCTCTTCCTTTTAGCAAGAAGACACACAGACACACATGTAACACATATTGTGCAGGTCAAATTCTGTTCTCTGTTAGCAATACCAAATTGCAATAACTCGAGTTAAGCCAGCCTTCAACATTTAATTACATCATTCTGCCGGGTTATTCTGGATTGATGTTTCTGCATGAATATAAAACTTGGCCCTTAATATAATGTATATTTTTACACAGAGAGAGACAGATTTCAAAAATGCAAATTTATTTGCTGAAAAGAGAGCTGCACTCTCCTTGAAGATGTTAGGAAGCCCCCAGGAAAGCTTCAGGTTAAGATAAAAGTTTAAAATAAGATGAGAACTTCTCCCTTCTTCTCTTGAGAAGAGTCACTACATATAATTACAATGTGTGTCAGGTCCAAATAGTTTCCAGTATTTGCAAGTCTATGTGTCATCAGTGTAAGAAGATTTTATATATCAAATGTCAGTCTTTGTAGCTTGTCCTGGCATTTCTATGATGAGACATAGAGTTATGCTTCAACAAACTTTATCCACAAGAGCTAATGTTGCTAAGTTAAAAATATGGCTCTAAGGTTTTCATTAATTTTGCAATGCACCTTGCCTTAGCAGACCATGTAGATATGAAGATCAAAATTTTCATGGAAAGGAGAAGCCTGTTAGAAAGCCAGCAATTAATGAGCAACACAGCTAGCACCAAGTTTTTAGGGCTGTAACATAGTTACTATAATTACATAAGCTGTCTGCAAATATATATATGGACAGATATAACCCAATGGATTGAGCTAAGGGTTGGGATGTTTTTAACTTTGGAAGATTCTTGGATGGGCAAACTCCTTTCTCTCTTCCTCTCTTCTTGCAGTCCTATGCATGCATATACCTCCCAGGCCTTTTGTGCATCATCCCCTTTATGCTATTGAGGCTACTCATGTGTGTAGGGAAGGAACAGTGATTTTGTGAGGATCTGTGCAAATGTGACCCAAGTAAGCAGAGTTGGTTTTGTTTCTAATTCTCCCTACTCATAGCCTGGAAGAGTAGGTACTGATAAAAGCACCTGAAGCTGCATGAGGAGATGCATGAGAAAATTCAGCAGAAGCTTTCCATAATTTGAACAGTCTGGGATGCTCTCCCTTATCCGAAAGGTTTCAGATGACACTGACCAGACCTTGGGAAGGGGAAACAAGGCTTGAAGGCATAGGAAGGGCTTAGCTAGTGATGGGCTCCTTCAGATCCAGTGCCAGGTCAGGCTATTTCAGTATTTCCCCAATACCCACTTCCTAGTTGGGAACCAGTGTTCAGATGTGTTTTTTCATAGTCTCTTGAAATGTTCACTGTGCTCCCACACCCTAGACCATATGGTACTTATCAAGCTGTTTTTGTAATAAACATGCGAATTCTGAGTTGTATAGCAATGTTTTTGAACTTTGACATCAGCAGAGTTGGATAAAACCAGTTGGGTGCAAGGGAGAATAATATCTTTTTCATTGTCGTGTTGTTGAGGATTGTGTAGATTGTTTCAGCCTGATGATAATAAGATGGCAAAACTACAGACATGATTCCTTCCTTGTCTGAGAACAGTAAAAAATGTAGATTGTCTAGGGAAAAGATGAACTATTTCACATAGATTAAAATAGAAAAATCTCTTTAGGGTCCATTACATCTTCCTTGTTAATGTTTTATATTTTTTATTCTGCATTTTTAAAAATTTGACATCCTGGGGTGGGCTAACTCTACAAATGTCACTTCCCAGGTGGGCTTGTCCTTGTGCGATTAGAGATAAAGCACAGAACATCCAGAACAGATGGAACTGCTGTACAGAACAAAATCTCTTTCTTTACTTTCATTTTTTCCCACCCAAATTCTGTTTCGCACAGAAGATATTTAAAGTATGGAAGAAAATTACAGTTAATCAGCCAGAGCATTTTGTAATTAATAAGAAGGTCACATCCTGTGTGGAATGGTGTGTTTTTGCAGTCCATCACCAAGCCTGTGGCTTTTTCACTGGTTTATTTGGGTCAAACTCTGTTTTCTATGGAAGCAGGGTAAGTGAGGAAAAAATCCATTCAAATGCACAGAGTGACTCCACATTTTTATACTACAGAAATAGGTACAGAGCATTTGTTTTGAGTTGCAGATGCAGAATCAAGACAAATCTAGTGCTGTGACAGCCCATTAGAAAGCATCGTGGAGGAGCCTGACCCTGCTGCTCAGGCTGGGTCCCCTCTAAATGTTCCTGCTGGCGTCACTGCGTCATTAAGCTGTCATTGCTCCTGCTGGCCCCATGCTTTGCAGCAGCACTAGGAAGAAGTGAAAAGGAAAGAGGAGCTTCCCCTTGGTCCAAGTTTCTCATGCAAGTTGTACCTAGAGTCTCATTTCCCTCCCAGTCACTGCAGCGAGTTACATCTTGTTTGCTCACTCTCTCAGAGGTTCCTTCTGCAACTCTGTTTTCTCTTCTTTTTAGCTCTCTTGAGTGGGTATGAAGAGTGATATGTCTGCTGGTGGTGATGAAAAGCAACAATTCCACTGGCTTCCCTAAAGTGGAGCCCTGCTAGTGTTGATCACTGTTACAGAGACTAACCTATCTCAGCTGTGCACAGAAATCTAAAATCTTCCTTGGGGTATTAGCACTGCTACAGACACTTAGTACCAAAGATGCTGAGCCCTTGAAGCTTCCTCAGACATAATTCTTGACATGAAAAGCAACCCTGGGATTTAAAGGCTGTCTTGGAGAGCCAAATGCTGCGTACTCTCTCCCAGATACTTCCAAGCTCTTTCAGAGGCAGTAATTACATATCCCATTGCTTTTGTAATGGAACAATGAAGAAGTTCAGATGATGGTAGAGAAAAATATTTGAGAAGAGATTCAAAAGCCTTTGAGAAATATTAAGACAGAATCCATCTGGTAAATTTTCAGACTATTGAATGTTTAATTGACTTTTTTTTTTTTTTTTTTCATTTATCTTTTACCTTGCATTGTCCAAACCACCCTTTTCTGGATGTGCATGAAGGAAAACCACCCCACTGCATGGTAGTGATTTTCTTTTGGTGGTTTGTTAGGTTTTGACTCACTTCAAAGCAGAAGCAGATCAGTGGAGCTATTTTGCAATGTTTATTTTAAAACATTCTGTTCTTTTATGTGAAACAGTTGGGAATTACAGTAAATTGGCATTACTTAAATGCTATCTTCACACTTCTCCCAAGGCTGATAAGTTTAAAATATTATACCTGAGCTCTTTTGTGGCATAGCTGTGGTAGTTGTCCAAGCATGAAGATGCACCTTTCTGGGATTTTGGTCCAGGGATGACACTGTAAATGATTCTTTAGCTTATGGGGAAGTATTTGTTTGCTAAATAACTCCTATTATACCTATCTTTCAGAAAAATAAATAGAAAATTAAACTGATGTACAAATGGGTTCAGTGATGATAGAGTTATTGAACAGTTAATCTGAGGTGTAAATGAGGTCAAAGCTGTAGATGGCTTTGTCCCTCACTTTGTCATTTGTTTATTCAGTTATTTTCTCTAAAAGACCCTTTGATTTATACCCAAGTTAGTATATGTTGTATTAGTTCAAAGCAAGCAAGCCCTATCACACCAGTTTAAAATGCAACATGTTATACATAAATATGTACAAAGCCAACAAAGCAGCTGTATCTTATGCAAGAGAGATGAAGGAAGTTATCAGAGAAAGATTTTTTTGATGTACTAAATTTCTCACCATCTTCAGAGTACTTAAATGGATAGAGATATTTTCTTTAATTACTAAAATACTGTACAAATTTATTTAGTGCCCATTATTATAATGAATTGTCTTACTGAGTTTAATGGGAACTCTCATAAATTTAAGACACTAGTTTCAAAATACTTCCAGAGTATCATTGCTTTTTAAAAGCAATAGGTTCTTGAAATAAAATTTTCTCTCCTGATGCGTTATGCAGACTTTTGCTATGTCTACTGCCTGGCCACTGTGGAAAACCTCATCAGTGTCATGGCTGTGCCTGGAACTCTGGTGCACCAGGAAAATGCTGCACAACTGGCAGGTTTTCTTGTTTCTGCAAAGTCCTTGTCTGAAAACTAACCATTTGGAGTAAAATACACTATAGTGCTCCCTAAGTCCTAGGGCGTGTCAATTTTCATAGAATCATAGAATCATTTAGGTTGGAAAAGACCTCTAGGATCATGAAGCCCATCAACATCTCCCTGACAATTATACCATGTCCCAAGGCACCACATCTACTTGTTTTTTGAACACCTCTAGATATGATGACTTCTCCACTTCCCTGGATAGCCTGTTCCAATGCCTAACCACTCTTTCAGTAAAGAACTTCTTCCTAATATACAATCTAAACCTTCTCTGGCACAATCTGAGGCCATTACCTCTTGTCCTGTCATTTGTTACTTGGGAGAAGAGACCAACACCAGCCTCATTACAACCTCCTTTTAGGCAGTTGTAGAGAGCAATGAGGTCTCCTCTCAGCCTCCTCTTCTCCAAGCTAAACAATCCCAGTTCCCTCAGGCACTCCTCATATGACATATTCTTCAGACCCCACATCAGCTTGGTTGTCCTTCTCTGGACCCACTCCAGCACCTCAATGTCCTTCTTATACTGTGGTGCCCAAAACTGGACACAACACTCAAGATGTGGTCTCACCAGTGTTGAGTACAGGGGCATGATCACTTCCTTACTCCTGCTGGTCACACCGCTTTGATGCAGGCCAGGGTGCTGTTGGCCTTCTTGGCCACCTGGGCACACTGCTGACTCATGTTCAACCAGCTGTCCATCAGCACCCTCAGGTCCTTTTCTGCCAGGCAGCTCTTCAGCCACACTTTCCCAAGCCTGTAGCATTGCATGGTGTTGTTGTGGCCGAAGTGCAGGACCTGGAACTTGGCTTTGTTAAACCTCATACAATTGACCTCAGCCCATCGATCCAGCCTGTTCAGGTCCCTCTGCAGAACCTTCCTACCCTCAAGCAGATCGACACTCCAGCTTAATTTCATGTTATCTGCAAATTTACTGAGGGAGCAACTCAATCTCCTTATCCAGGTCATCAATAAAGATATTAAACAAGACCGGCCCCAGAACTGAGCCCTGGGGCACCCTGCTTGTGACCAGTTGCCAACTGGATTTAACTCCATTCACCACANTACTCCCTTAAATATTTGCATAGTCCTAACCCCTTTCTTGTAAATTATTTAAATATTATAATATCCTTTGCATCTGGGCAGTTGTGCCTCCTGGTGGCCATCAATGTCTATCAGTGGTCATTATTTCCTCCATCTTCATCTTCTTCATCTTGTTTCTCCTTGATCAATGTTTTTGGCATAGATTCTTGGTCTAGTCTTGCTTCATCAACCACAGATCCAGTCCATTCCAGTTTTGTTTACTATATTCTTCTTTTAGCTTGCTGAACAGTTAGAATCATGTTGTTCTTTCCTCTAGACAATAATTTCTTAATTCTACGTAGGCTAAGTCCTATATGATTGCTCTATACAGCTATCACCTCAGTACTCTCGGGTGGATCTCATCCAGCCCCATAGATTTGTGCCTGTCCAACTGGTGTAGCAGGTCATTATTACCACTTCATGGATTATGGGGTGATTATTCTGGTCTCCATCCCTGTCTTCAGCTCATTTTTTCCAAATGTAAATCTGCTGCTTTTATACTGGGGTTGCTGCTGCTCCTGGTGCACTAGTAATGTAGCAGTGAACATGCATATGGCTCTTCTGCTGTGGGACACAACAGAACTCCTTCCAGCAATCACTGCCATTCAGTGGCTATAAAGCAATATGGCCTATATCCAGCTCCTACCAAACTAGTGTATGTCCAGTATAACTGCCAGCAATACTGGCACAAGTCTTCTTCAGACATCACAGAAAGGCCAGAGAAACCAACTAATACTCTCTTGTATGGACACTCTTGCTTTCCTTTGGTGTCATCATCTCCAAGCAAAAAGTCAGGAAGCAAAAAGAGGCCTAACGTGGCTTCAGGAGCGATTTTCACACAAAACTGAATGCTTAAGGTTCTCCTTGTTTATATGTGTAAAACTGGAGAGAAATAGGTGTATTAAAGCATGTGAGTGTCAACTACAGGGAAAACACAGCTGAAACAGTGTGAAATCGAGCCAGAGAAGTTCTGCTCATTATCTGAATGCTTTAGTGCTTGAAGTGAGGTGACTTTTATTGAACTGAGGTAGGGGAGACCCAAGTCCCATGAGGAACACTGAGCTTTGACATCTGCTACAATGCAGAGAGTTTTGGTATTTACCCAAGCAGAAATTCCTTAAGTGTAGTACTGATGCAGAAAGAGAAAAAAAATGGAAAAAATCATGTATATATTGAGGGCGGAGCTTTCCTTTTGAGAAAACAAAAAGTCTTAGAAACAAATATTTTTATTAGTGTACACTCATGAGGCACAAGCCATCAGCGAAGCCAGGGTACAAGGTTCCAAAACCTTTGTGCTTGAGGCTGTTTTGTACAGGACAGGTGGTAACTTCCCACTTTTATCATTCAGGATCTACTCTATTGAAGACTACAGGCATTAATTATAGATGCACATTCAGTTGCTCTTTATGACACCAACACACAGCTGAGTTTTTGTCGCAGG
>VYZX01025655.1:54068-105851 GCA_013401335.1 Brachypteracias leptosomus
CAACTGGATTTAACTCCATTCACCACAACTCTCTGGGCTCGACCATCCAGCCAGGTTTTAACCCAGTGAAGAGTCCACCTGTCTATGCCATGAGCTGCCAGCTTGTTCAACAGGATGCTGTGGGAAACAGTGTCAAATGCCATCCTGAAGTCCAGGTTGACAACATCAACTGCCTTGCCCTCATCCACTAGGCAGGTCACCTGGTCATAGAAAGAGATCAGGTTGGTCAAACAGAACCTTCCCTTCATGAACCCATGCTGGTTGGGCTTCATCATCTGGTTGTCCTGCACTTGCCATGTGAGCGCATCCAAGACAAACCTCTCCATAATCTTCCCAGTACTGAGGTCAGCCTGACAGTCCTGTAGTTCCCTGGATTCTTCTTCCTGCTCTTCTTGTAGAAGGGTGTCACATTGGCAAGTTTCCAGTCATTGGGGACCTCCCCTGTTAACCAGGATCGCTGATAAATGATGGAGAGAGGCTTGGCAAGTTCCTCTGCCAGCTCCCTCTGTTACCTTAAAAGTTAGTCTATAAAGAAATTCTCAGAGACCAGGATTTAAGGTTTTTGAAAGAAGCATTCCTTTATTGATGCCAGATGAGTGGGGGATAGCTTCTTCTAACACTCACACCTACAATTTCACAAATGGTTCTTATATAGCCCAAAAGCCCTCCTACTCCCTTAAATATTTGCATAGTCCTAACCCCTTTCTTGTAAATTATTTAAATATTATAATATCCTTTGCATCTGGGCAGTTGTGCCTCCTGGTGGCCATCAATGTCTATCAGTGGTCATTATTTCCTCCATCTTCATCTTCTTCATCTTGTTTCTCCTTGATCAATGTTTTTGGCATAGATTCTTGGTCTAGTCTTGCTTCATCAACCACAGATCCAGTCCATTCCAGTTTTGTTTACTATATTCTTCTTTTAGCTTGCTGAACAGTTAGAATCATGTTGTTCTTTCCTCTAGACAATAATTTCTTAATTCTACGTAGGCTAAGTCCTATATGATTGCTCTATACAGCTATCACCTCAGTACTCTCGGGTGGATCTCATCCAGCCCCATAGACTTGTGCCTGTCCAACTGGTGTAGCAGGTCATTATTACCACTTCATGGATTATGGGGGGATTATTCTGGTCTCCATCCCTGTCTTCAGCTCATTTTTTCCAAATGTAAATCTGCTGCTTTTATACTGGGGTTGCTGCTGCTCCTGGTGCACTAGTAATGTAGCAGTGAACATGCATATGGCTCTTCTGCTGTGGGACACAACAGAACTCCTTCCAGCAATCACTGCCATTCAGTGGCTATAAAGCAATATGGCCTATATCCAGCTCCTACCAAACTAGTGTATGTCCAGTATAACTGCCAGCAATACTGGCACAAGTCTTCTTCAGACATCACAGAAAGGCCAGAGAAACCAACTAATACTCTCTTGTATGGACACTCTTGCTTTCCTTTGGTGTCATCATCTCCAAGCAAAAAGTCAGGAAGCAAAAAGAGGCCTAACGTGGCTTCAGGAGCGATTTTCACACAAAACTGAATGCTTAAGGTTCTCCTTGTTTATATGTGTAAAACTGGAGAGAAATAGGTGTATTAAAGCATGTGAGTGTCAACTACAGGGAAAACACAGCTGAAACAGTGTGAAATCGAGCCAGAGAAGTTCTGCTCATTATCTGAATGCTTTAGTGCTTGAAGTGAGGTGACTTTTATTGAACTGAGGTAGGGGAGACCCAAGTCCCATGAGGAACACTGAGCTTTGACATCTGCTACAATGCAGAGAGTTTTGGTATTTACCCAAGCAGAAATTCCTTAAGTGTAGTACTGATGCAGAAAGAGAAAAAAAATGGAAAAAATCATGTATATATTGAGGGCGGAGCTTTCCTTTTGAGAAAACAAAAAGTCTTAGAAACAAATATTTTTATTAGTGTACACTCATGAGGCACAAGCCATCAGCGAAGCCAGGGTACAAGGTTCCAAAACCTTTGTGCTTGAGGCTGTTTTGTACAGGACAGGTGGTAACTTCCCACTTTTATCATTCAGGATCTACTCTATTGAAGACTACAGGCATTAATTATAGATGCACATTCAGTTGCTCTTTATGACACCAACACACAGCTGAGTTTTTGTCGCAGGTCATGCCACACCAGATGCAGCTCCCATGGGAAGCAGTTCAGCCTGTGAGCACCCCATTGACCATCCTGCACAGGCACGGAACATCCAGGCGAAGTTCTTCAATTACTTTTACATTCGAACAAAGTTTCCACAGAAAGTTTACTTCTCAGCAGAACTGAGAAGAGTGTAAAGATAGTTATAATTATCCAACTACAAGCAGAAACTATTAAAGAAGCATCCAGTAGGGTAGCTCTTTAGTTTAAAATCATACTCCAATTACTTAAATTTTGTGCTAATGTTATTCCAAAAAAAATAAACAAATAAGAGAAATTTTTCCAAGCTATGCTTCTTAAAATGGTGAAGTGATTACAAGCATCTAAGCTAAATTTCTCCTCTTCAAAACTTGAAAACATGTATAGGACATGGGTATTCTCCAGTGGGAAGAGAAACAAAAGAGGGTAAAGAAAGTGACTGGGTAAGTTAGGAGACCATGGAGAGGAGCAATATAGTGAGGAGAAGCAAAAACAGGAAGGGGAAGACACAGAAGAGGAGGAAGAGGGAAGGGAAGAAGAGAAGCAAGAGGTAAGGCACATCTTCCTCCGTCTTCAAAAATTCTGGAGAAGATACTTCCTTGAAGGGAGTGTGAGCTTAACCTGGGAGATCAAACACTGTATTACATCAGGGCAGTTTTAGATCTGGAGGAAGAAATGAATACCTGCTGCTCCTGAAATCTCTGCACCTCATAAATTCAAGCTGGACTGGCCATGCTTGTGGTACCTGCAGAGGATAAACAAGCTCTTTCTAAATAAACTACCTGGCTTGTGTGTTACATCATGCAGGGTATGATACCATCAATATTCATAAACCTTCTGCTATACAGAATATCCCCAAATCCTTTATAAAAGGAATCATTTATAAACTGAAGTAGAGAAGGGGAAGGGGTACAAAAGGAAATGAGCAGGCAGCACTCTTGACTTTCAGTTAACAGGATTAATGATATTGAAGAAAACAAAATTCCTCCAGATCCGTAGTGGATAATTGAGGGCAGCACCTGACCCTGTGCAAAACTCACCTTCTCACATTTAAAAGGGCAGCACGCTTTTCTCTAGCCGTAACTTCTGTGATCTTAAATTCTAACAGAAGTAGACTGACAATTTGGAGGATATTTTCTGGTCCAAGAGGGTAGTCCAAGAAAAGCAAACTGGAAATTGAAACAGAGAGGAAGGAAACAGACTTGCAATGGAGGTAAGAGAGGACAAGGCCATTGACAATCCAGTTAACGCGAGGCAGCTTGGTTCCACTAAGATTCTGGAGCTGGCTTTAAAATTCATAGGTAACCTGAAAGTAGAAGGGAAAAACTGCACTTGCATTTAAAGGAGAGAAATATTCCTGCATCATGCTGACTCGGCCAAGAGACTAACTGTATCTGGTAGAGGTCAAGGACAACACAGCCATGATACTGTTGCTCTCTCCCGAATATGGAATGAAATCAGTTGTATGCACTGCAATGCAGTCAGCAGTGAAATTACTTCCAGTTGGGTTGCTGCTAATTTTGCTAATAGCAGCTAGAGTTTAGCTGGCTGTTCTCTCCTGAAGAATCAGTGTAAAGAGGAGGAAGATAATACACTGATGAAAATTACTGTTTCTGTTCAGCATCTTATACTTAGTAGGTTTTGCTAGGCTCCTCTAAATATAGAAGCACATGCTTGGTGGTGGATGCTGTGTGCTCTGTTCAGATTCACAGCACTGCATGGGAACAGTGCCCTTCCCAAATGCCTTGTGTGCAAATCTTTTCCACAGCCATCGTCATTCTCAGCTGCATCAGTTTCTTCTTCTTTAATTAGTGAAACAAAAGTACAATAGGGAATTCATTTCCACTGGCTATGTTCTTTTTATTCATGCATTTTTCAACTTTAAGCACAAAAGTAAAGATGACTCAGACAGACTTGAGTAATTAAAGTGAATGGAGATCCAAGGATTTTTTTTTATAGTTAATGCAATTTCTATCAGAAACACCAGTTTGCTGAACCTAAATAGCTTTCTTCTTGGCCCTTCTGCTGACCCCACAGCCATATTCAGTGTTCCTAGCTGCTCCTGTCAGGAGACCTGGAGTGGTGCAGGTTTCCCCCTGAGATGTAGAGTTGGTCCAGGAGTCAGGCTCCGAACGCTGCAGCAAGTGCTGCTGGCCTATCTATACTCAGAGAGGGATGCTGGAGGTGCTGAATGCCTCTTGGCAGAACCTCCTGGCTCTGCCCCAGAGCCACAGGTGACTTCCAATTTCCATATCCCATGCCCACAGTAAAGCCAACACTAACAGCCACCCCAATGGCAGGCTTCTGGGTTGAAGGAGCCTCTGATTCACATGAAATTTGAGTCAGAGAAGTGTTTCCACCTAAAGTAAGGGGAAAAACTTCAAATATGTAAGACTGCACACCTGGTTTCAGAGCAGTTCTTGTATTCTTCCAAGGTAGGAAATCGCACTCTCTGCTCTAGCCTTAAGGTTTGACTTTAAGAGACTAGGGGGAATCTTATATCCATATGCAAATACTTATGGCCCTGATCCTGCAATTTATAATGCTCAGACAGGCTGCTGTGCTCAAGTGAAGCACCATTGACTTTAATGTGGATTCCAGCCATGTATTTTAAATTGCTGGTTCAGAGGCTGAAATGATACACACTCAGCAGCAGGTGTTATCTAACTACATCTTCTAGAATGCCAAACAAATAGTCAGCATTTACAAAGTATAATAAAAACATTAAAATATAAAAATAATAAAAATAACAACACCAATAACAATTATTATGAAAAAAATAATAAATTATAATGCTGTCTACGACATACAGTTTCTTTTTTTTTTTTTTTTTTCAAGAACAGAAACCATATCAGCTTGGATTGAAGTAAACTAAGATTTGTGAGCCATGATGCAGCAAGTTGAGCCCTGTTTGAGAAAATTCTTCCTGGAATATTGAATTATTTCACTAATCATGAAACAATTTTGCAGAGTTGTTTAAATAAGAAACATTTTTATCGTTCATGCAGGTCTCAAATTGCGATTCATAGATAAGCTATGGCCTTTTTCAGGACTGGAGGGAATCACCTCAGATTCACTAGATTCACAATTCTCTCCTCAGCACCTAAGCCTGGTCTATTCACTCTCCCTGGGGGGTCTAGATCAGTTTTGCTTAAACTCCAGAGGCATGTGGGCATCCCTGGGTCAAATCCTTTCTCTAAACAATTGAGAAGGAAGAATTTGGAACCATCCTTCTCTGTCATTAACCATTCTCACTATTAAAATCAGAGAGTAATTTGAATTCAATTGGTTTCAGCATAACTCTATCTTTTTATTAGATCTTTCTCTGGAAACTTAAAAGACCTATAATATTCTATATTTTCCCCTCTGTAGGGATTTACACATTAAACTCAAGTCATTTTTTGTTATTAATTTTGGTAAGATAAATAGCTCAAATTCTTGAAGTTTCTCACTGTACAACATTTCCTTTAAGCATTTTATGAACCTAATTCTATTTGCCAATATTCTTCTCAGACAGATGCGAACAGACCTCCACGCAGTGCCAGCAATGCCACACTCCCAGTTAGGTTTATCATCTTGCTCCTATCTCATACTCCTACACTGGGATATAATGAACAGCTCAAGGTAAGAGACCTCTTTTTGTGACTGTTCTGGCCACAGTTTTATTTATGACTAATTATTTTGCCTTCCACAAATTTTAGATCATTGTAATGCTACACTTACCTTCAGTTCAATGAGAAAAACACTCAGTACATCAGGTATAATTGCGAATCCTGCACAATTACCCTAGATCTTCCATGATGGGAAGATCCAGAAACTTGTAGAGATCTTCTTCTTTCTAAAATAGCCATGTCCTTAAAAGAACTGCTGTTTTTCAAAGATGGTATGAAACTCATAGATTATTTTTTTTTTCTGATAAAGATCTTAGAAAACATCTATTAATTTGTGACCCCCAGTCTGGATGAATGTAATGTACTTATCTTTGAGCTTCAGGAGAATGTTGCTTAGAAACATAAACTATGACAAAATGGAGAAATCCCCTTTGACCTGTCACAGTACAAATACAAAGAAATCTGTTCTTCTCCTTCAATATAGTTTAGCTTCTACATTTACTGGAATGGCTAATAAGGATTACATCAAGTCTTCCAGATCAATTAAAATTTGAAATCCTGGAAGACTGCTTTTCTAACCATGTGCTATCACAGCAGATTGTAATATCTTAGAAGAGATTCTAAATACGCTTGCATTACGCTTTTCTCAAGTGTGGGATGTAAAAGGCTTCATAAATCATTATGAGATACTGGAGATTACTTAAATCTCTTCATATTTGACCTGAAATTTCCCTGGAATTCCCTACTTGAGCCCTGAGGGTGGGCATGAAGAGCTACATGGAGAGGAATAAGCCAAAATGGGTGGGGGTTATGGAGATGCTGTTAAGACTTCATATTCTTAGCAAAGACCATGACTCAGGGAGCCACTTTCCCAAGGATGTGGCAAGTGCCAGAGCTGCTCACTCTGGAGCAGCCCCTTCCAGCCACTCAGAATTTTGCTTCAGAGATCTCCGGGCTTGTTTTTATTCTTGCTAAGAGCTTTAATATCAGGCTGCCTAGCAGTTCATGTGTTTGTAGCTTTTGGAAAAGCCAGGTGTATTCTGTGAAGCTGTTAATTGTTGGCAAGTTAGTATTAATCTGTTTACTACATGGCATTTGTTATAAATGTGAGAGAGAACAAGTTTTATCTAAACTATCGGTAAATAGTGGCAGATTATGCTTCATAAATTACCTATGGGAGTGAATTCCTTGAGGACTATAGATTTTAAATAATACATGGTATTTCCATAGGAACATGTTGGCCATCACAAGTCTTTCTTTAAAAATTATAATGTAGCTACCTCAAAAAGCCAACCTAACTCCAGCATATGTCCTAACCTTTGAAGAGAGCAGCATGACCTTAAAGGATTGAAGTAATGTCTGCCTGCCATTAAACAGACTTCCACAAAAAAGCTGGTTTGATAAGGGCAAGCTACAAGGAAGGGTGCATTTCTACAAACACAATAGCAGCACAATAACGAAAAAGAAATTTCAAAAACAGACAGTTGAAAGAGAAGAGAAAGACCTCTTTGAGTCAGCAACTCAGTCTATCTGGTAAGTGCTATAGATGTATTTGCATCTCAGTGTCTATCGCACACCTTCACTGTAAGTAGAGCTAGCTGTAAATTTTCTCTTTTACTTAATGACAACACTACAAAACGCAGGTCTATATTTGGGTTACTCTATCCAAATCACTCAGAATCAATTACTCTCTAAAATACAGATTTTCCCCTCCCTTTCTACAGACTACACGTTCTTTCCTCCAGATTACTAATGTAAAAGGAAAACAACATACTCTCATATTGATGTAATAATCATATGCTAGTAATGTCCAGCCACATCATTATTTTCTTAATATTTAAAATATTTTTACATTTTCTCTCTTAAAGGTCACTTACTGAGGTATGTAACTGTATTCTCCTGTAGTATACTGACTTGGTGAAGTAGTATATGTTAAGTATTGGGAAAGACACATCCCTTAAAAAGCTTGCAAATAGCTTATGAAGGATTCTTCTCTGTTCAGATTTTCATCCTCAATACGGTGCCAATGCACTATCTGGGAACTCATAAAGGAATGGAGTTACCTGTCTAACATCTGAGGGTCCATTTTCCATTCTTGACTGGGAACACATTAGTTAGCCAAACTATGACTTGTTTGATATATTATTGTGATTGCTTAGACTAACTCACATGTTCAGGCTTCCTGCTTACATAATTCAATTCATTCATTTGTTTATTTAGATAATTTCCAGTCTTTTTTCTTCTGAGCTACTAACATCGTTGCAGGCATTGCAACATTGAGTGGGGAGGAAGCCCTCAGGTTACAAAAGTCATCTACTTCACCCCTGGAAATCTGTTTAATTTTGCTGAAATACACAGTGCCAGAAGTCATTGTTTCCCTTTTCTGAATCATTTGGTCCAGGAAAATTTTAACAGCCTGCCAAGATCATGCTGGAGCAGAAACACAGTAAAGGGTGTAATAGACAGGGTAATGAGACTGGTCTACCATGATCACCTCTTAGTCCAAGTTCATGTTCCCATCATACAGCCACTCCCTTAAGGTAACAGCCATCAGCTGGGAACAGCAAATCTGGTTGTTTTTGTAGAGATTAAGAGCTCTTTAAAAGCACTTGAAATTTTATAGTGTGCCAGGACCTCTTTTCTGAAAGCTTGTGGTTCATGCCACACTGAGGAAAAGTGGCAGTGGTCCTGGTGTACTTCACAAAAGTTTTTTCCAGCCTCTTAAATGAAAAGAAAATTCAAACAAAGCAAATATTATTTAGATTTGTGAAGTCAAGTGGTTGAATGTTGTGAAACATCTGACTTAAGGTAGTCAAGCAGTTGTATCCTCTGAGAGAGGCCTTTTGGAAAGGGGACATGCTCAGTGCATGGCTCCAGAGCACGGTGTGTGTGCAGCACTGGTGTGCTGTGAGCAGCGTTGCAGCACGTGGTGTGCAGCATGTGGTGCATGGTGTGTGGTCTATGGTGGAGTTCATTCCTGGCAGTGGAGGGAAGTCTCAAGGTGCTGGTGGAGCACTTGTCATCTGTCTCTGCACTCTCCTGCCCTGCAGTGCTAGGTAGGAGACTTCATCCTGCTCCCTTGGGGCTGTGTGACACAGGTGTAATGGTGCCATATGAAGATTTTTATGCATGACCTGTAGGATCAGAACATGAGTGTTAAATCTACTCAAGCCATTTGAGAACCTAGGTTGTGTTGACCATTTTTATCATCAGTGTAAACTGTGTGCCCAGATATAACCTTTCTGTCAGTTTATGCCCTGTTCAGTGTACAGAAGGGATATATAAGCAGAGACTTAAAGGTCTGAGCACTCTGAATGTTGATGTTTCTATTTCTCGCTTAACTTTACAAGGTAAGCATAGGGCACAGAAGAGCAGAATGGGTGTGATGATCATTTTCCTGGTAACCACAGGCTGCACCTTGATTAGGGATCCCTTGTATAAAGGACTGTGTAGCCACAAAGATAGATATAGCCTCTGCTCACAAGGAACTATTAAGTATTAAAATCTCAAAGGAAGTAGGATGTGTAAATGAGTGTGATAAAAAGCAAGAAAGGAGAAGGAGACTGAAGTAACAGTAAAAAGTGAGGTGGTTTACTCAAATCCATAGTTTTCTTCCTTCAAATCTTTCCTTATGATTCACAAAGCTTGATGATCTTTAAACACTGCTTGCTTATTCCGAGTTAGGCAGGGCTCAACTAAAATACCTATGTTTAACATGTAGCTTTGTCTCAGCTAACAACATAATAAAAGCCCTTTATCTGGCATACATCACCAGCCTTCCCAAAAACTGGCTATGTGACTATTGGAGACATTTGGCTACCATTACTTCCTGAGCCTCTTTTTGTTTATTCAATCTTGCCCTATGTTAAGGTTATAAACCCTTCAGAGAACGGGCTGTCTTTTATGTTGCCTCAGCCTACTAGAAACTCAAAGAGACTGTAGCAATGCAAATGAGAATGCTTATTTATTTGTATGTATGTATTCAGAAAATATTCATCATTGAACTATAATGTCCTTGACATACTTTTAACTGTACTTGAACAGGAGGTATAAAAAAAAAGTTTACTAAAGCAGTAAAATGTTATCCTCAGACCCTAACACTTGGTTATTATCACAGTTTTAAAGTTCAGCCACAAATAGTGCAACCCTGTTTTAATTTTAACTTAAAAAAACACTTTCAAGAATGTTAACTGCAGCAATAGACAGTCACACAGCTGGATGTTGCAAAATATCTGGAAGACAAGTCATGACACATCAGACAGTGGGAGAAGGCACAGCTGTTAAAAGGACAGTAATAAAATCTGGGCTGCAAACTCATCATTCTGAATCACTTGAAAACTCTAAAGTAAATAAACTTTATATACCACTCCTACTGCATGCCAGGCAGACATTGCAGGTGGCTTTGTTGTTTTGGGGGGTTTTTTGTTCTTGTTTTATGTGACTGAACTAGATCTTGATCCATATATCTGCTTTCCTCTTTAAGGCAGAAATTTGAGTGCAAGAAGCAGTAGAGAGGAAGAAAGTACAAGTACTTGTGAATTAGTGGGAATTTGGACTTTCAAAGCAATCATCACTGTCACAATGAATATAAGGGAGATGCAAAACAAGAACTTCCATGTGACAGTGAATAGGAGGGTAAGAAAAAGATTCATGGCAGAGGAGTAAAATGAATTAGTCTGTTCTTTGAATGCTGAAGGATGATGCCATGAGTTTGGAAAACGCCAGAAGGGGAATAATGTATCCAAGATGCATGCAGCTGATGAGCTGAAATTGTTAAATAAGAGCAGATAAAAAGAGATACAGTTCAGAGAATATTTGGAATGGCAAAAGGTAGATATTACAGAACTAGTGAGAAAGAAGTTTTAAGACTTCCAGCCAGACTGTGAACCAGAGTGACAGAAAATAAGGTACTGATGTGATCAGTGATTGATAAAAGCATGTGAGTTGGTGACGGATTGAAGGGAGCTCCATTTTGGCTAGGTTAAGTTTAAGCTGATGATCAGATATCCGAAGGAAAGAAGAAAGAAATACTGTATTTGATCAACAGAGACTACTTGTGGGTAACAGGATAGTTTAAAAGAATTGTGGGTTTGTTTAAGGTTGTAGTAGTTGAAGCATATTACGCAGATGATATCATCCAAAGAAAGATCATAGAGTGAGAGTAGTCACAGACCAAGGACTGTTACCCAGAGGGAAAAAAGGCAGATACCTAAAAGAAATCTTGAAGTGATTCTAGGGAGAAGGAATAGACACAAGAGAGGACAGCACCGCAGAAAGGAAAGTCAGCAAGTGCTCCAGATGTGGAGCATTTTCAGCAGCATCAGAAAGAACAGAGAGATACAGATAGGAGACAAGGGGTTTATCTCTGTGAGGTGGTTGCTATAGACCTTGGTCAGAGTCAGAAGGGGTAAAATGAGGGCTTGAGTTGAATCTAGGGCACCTAGAGAACACTTCACAACCCTAAGAAGGTTGCACACGTTCAGCAAGGTGGTAGCAAGACTGCAAAGCACTCAATGTTTCTAGAGCTAGCTTTCTCCTGACATCCCATGCCTTATGCTTCTCTATTTCTAACCATGAAGTACTGTGCAGAGGTGCTGTATGCATACTTTCAAAGTGCATTTCCAGATGTATCTGCTGCCTGTACTCTCCATGTTTCTGCTGGCAGAACTGTGAACTGGACTTACCTGGTCCAAAGCCCTCATAGCCCAATGGGTCCTCCATCGACCAATATAGTGGTGTAGCACTGTCTACCATTTTTGCCACTGACTTACTCTAAGAGTCACTTGAAGACTGATGTTATGTTTCACTGGCTTCTTGACCATATTTTGAAACACGCTGGAACACTCAATCAGTTAATTTAATTAACTGAACACAATTTGACAACTTGAATAAGAAATATTGTAGTGTACATTATATGAATTTGCTGTTTGTTGGGAAGCAACCTTATTCTTTTAACATCTGCAATTTATTTTCAGTGGTATGAAATAATTTTTGTACCATGTTTATACACTAAGGAGTGTTTCTACAGAGGACATTCAATCTATGAAGGTGTCATCATGTTGTCTATTTGGAAGGTTTTGCTCCACAGGTCTTCTCATGAAGTGTTCATTGTAAAGAGAGTTAATTTGCTTTAAAACTCTTTCTTGTCTCACAGTTCCTTCTTTTTTCCTTATTGTCTCTGTCATCAGTCAGTGTTCTGCCTCATGTTCCCCCCAGTTTTGCCCTGCTTCAAAATGGAATATCAGGAGAATCAGATATGTCACTTCCAAATTGAACAACTTTGTGAATAGATTACTGATGTGAAGTGCAGGATATCTAACACACAAAATGACATTTGTCTGTGGCTACAGAATCAGTGAGTGAACAGCTAAAGCTGGTGTGAAGAGACCTAGCCATGACACAAAAGGGACAAACACTAAACCCAGAGCAAGAAGTGTTTCTGAAATGCTAAGAAACCCCTGACACTGGGAGGCTTGAATTTTAACATTCCAGAAAATGCTTTATTAAAGTGGAAGTTTCCTTATTTATACAGCTCTGTTTTCTGACTAATCCTCTGTTCAGAGCAGCAGTTTGGAAAACAAGACGCAGGAAAGGAAGAGCTAAACAAAGGATCTTGCTGAAACCAATAGCAAAACACCTCTTCAATTACTGAGAAGAGGAGCTGCATTTCCAGACAAATTTATTGCTGACATCAGCAATGGCATAAGGGAGAGAATAAATATATCTTGGAAGCTGCTTTCAACTAATTTTCTACTCTTTGGGTGGAAGCACTTGTCTATCTTTATATGAAAAGAGGTGGTGACCTAGAAAGTAATTAGCAGGAAAAAGTAGGATATAGCAGAGTTTACTTTACTCTTCACTGTTTCTTTCCTGCAATTTCTCCTTCTGTTCACTCAATAAATAAATTGCAAAACAATAATAGTGTATTTCAGATAAAAATTAAGGTGAAGAAGAAATTACAGGATACTATCATTGCAAATGTGACTCACAGTGGAATAAGATTGAAGAAATAGGAAAAAAGTCGAAAAAGCCAAATATTTTGAAGCCCAAATTTTGTCAAAAGATGTTATCATTCTCTATAGTAAGAAATATGATTGTATAAATATTTTGTAAATAAATAATTTACTAATACATACATCCAATTTTTTTTAAAATGTTTATAATGCTTCTGTGGAAACACAGGATTCACAATATTGAAAGAATATATGAGATACAGATTGAGTATTCAGTTGACTTGTGGCAGATTTAGTATTGCAGAACAAATTGCAAAATCACTTCCTCTACTACAAAAAAAACATTACTATATGTCAGTTGTCAGAATAATAATCAGGCAGAAAGTCTCTAGTTGGCTTACTTTGTTGTATTTGTTTGACCAGACTTCCATTGTGAATATTTGTCTTAATTCAAGCTTTCTGTTTTATAGACTAGACCACTATGATGAGTTATTACTGTGATTCTCTTATACAGTGACCTGCACTTCATTTCAAAATGTATTTTAAAATGAAGAAAGTGCCTAACATTGTGCAAGCTTTCATGAAACACCAAGTCACACCATTCTCACAAATAAACATTGATTTTTCTGCTATCAAGTTATTATGTTATACTTTGAGGGAGGGAAATGTCCTTATTCTGTAGAAGACAGCAGAAGCATCTAAGTGGATTTGCAAAAGCACTGGACCTTCACTCTGCTCTTCTTGGTATGCAAGTGTTTAGCTTCATGGAGGCTTTGCATTGTCACTCACCACCTTTGTCTCCCAATGCCTTCCAAATCAAATTTTAAACAATGAAATTCCTAAAGGCAACTTTGGAATCCTCAGCTTCAGTAAGGCAAGAGTTAAGTCAAGTTTCTGAATGTCTCAATCTCATTACAATACCACTGTGGTTTAGTAATGTTTTCATCCATGGCTGCTACTCTCTTGTGAGACAATGTACACTTGACTCCTGCTAAAGTTGATTAGAATCACTTGTAGTTCTCACACTTGAGGAAGAAAATAAGATTCCTTTCTCATTTTCTTATTCCTTGAGCTCTTTAACCTGTGCAAAAGAAACATATGGAATTAAATTCTCATTGGGTAAAAAATGGTGCATTCTCATAGCATTGTTTTCTAGTTGCTGGATTAGCCAGAGACAGCTGTATGAGCTGACTGTGTCCTGCATCTGAAATTCAGCAACATTTCATTCAGTGCAACCAGCTTCTTTCCAATGTCTACCCTTAAGGTCACTGCAAATGCCTTAAAAATAAAGCTTATCGGTACTAGCCAAGATAAATTATTTATAGCAAGAAATACTTCGAGTAAAGGCATTTCATTTAGAAGTGGGAATTTCATCTTAGTTCAAACACCAGCTTGTGAATATACATTGAAGACTCCAGAGTACGTTGTCTTTTATATTCATCTCCTGTTATCTGCCTTTTTAACATTGGGTACTTATATTCCAACAAATCTGTTGATATAAACTCACACTAGGACCCACAAAGGTACAAATCCTGCATTCTTTAACTGTCACCAGTGATCTTTATTATTTAATCCTACAGGAATACTCTCTTTTCACAGCTTATCTCTTTGTCAAACCAAATTAATGAAAAGATTACCTTAAACTCGGAATATCTGGGAACACCACTGGAGAAATTTCATTTCTTCAGCATTTCATTTCTAGTAAAATTGGCTTGATTGTACCACTATGCAGCTGTGATTTGTGAAGTAAATGGCAAGGCTAAATGTGCTGAAAATTGGACACATTCCCTAAGCAACAAAGGGACTGAAGGTAAATGTTGCACTATTACCAGCAACACCAGTAGTGCTTGTTTATGCATTTGCTTGATAAACAATAACATTTTAATAAAAAAAAAAAAGCAAAACAACCCAAGAAAAATATCAAGCAGTCCTCTCTGCTTTTTCTTTCTCCTTTGATAAGCTTTCATCTGTTGTTTCTCTTTATCATCCTTTTAATTAAAAGCTCATTGCAGTAGCTGCTTATGAAACTTGATATACTTTCCAGTGTTTCTTCATTCCAGATGCCACTCCCCTTGCCATTTTTTTCTTTGATATGAGCGAGATTTTTATTTTTACTTAATTTGCAATATCACCTTCAGCTCTCGGTAAGTGCACAATGAACAAACCACAGGGAAGTTTCTGCCCTGAAGATAGCACAGTCTGTCCTGTAGCACTGCAGAAAAGGCACATTATTGGCAGGGGATGGTGTTGGGTTGGTTCATTCTCAGGTTTTGTATGGTTTTGTATTTTACTCGGTTCACTGGTGAACTCAGGCTAAGGCACCTGTGAGACCTGAAGTCCCATGGGCAAAGTGGCCTGACATACAGCTCACCTGGCTTCAGAATGTCTGAAAGGGACCTCAGATGCCCAGAGCCTTTGCCTCCTCCTCTAACTCTAGGGATTTCTTTTCAGATGAAGTACTCTGATTTCTCATTTTCCTCACTTTACGTTTTCCACTTGCTTTCATTGCTTCCACAGATAAAATATTTCCACTTTAAACAGTCTTCCTTCTTCCATATTTTCACAAGGAGGTGCTCTCTACTTCTACAGAAAATAGTTACTCATAATCAATCCTGGAGGTCCTGCCCTCCAAATCCCCACAGTGAAAGCACCAGGCACCACTCAGCCAAATCTTCCTGCAACTTCTTTGGTTCTAAATTAGGTTTTCTCTCCTTCTTTCTATCTCTTGTCTGTTTTCTTTCCTGCAATCCTTAACAGCAGCTATATCAAGAGAAGATGTAACTGTAACTCAGATTCAGCACAAAACCCCTACCTTCCCATTTTTCTCCTGTTTTGGTGACCTCTGCTTGCAGAGGCCAGGTGAAATCCTCAAGTTTCACAGTGTGACTCTGGAGAAGCTCATTCAACACTAGTGAATTTACAGTATTGTGTTATAAAATTATAGTAACATGAAAGACTGATCTGTGTCAAGCATCCTCTCTTGGATTTTATCCTGTTTCCATTTCCCATCAGTTCTGTCTTCAATATCCTTATAGATATTATCCAGCTGGGAATTGTGCAAGAGAATATGGGGGAAACTCTCCTTTTTCCTAAAGAGATGCAAGCCTGGTAAAATCTTGGGAGTTTTCAGAAAATAATTGACAGCATAGTTTTGACGGCTATTTGAAGTGACAGAAGGTAAACTTAGTCATTACAAAGTAATTGCAGTGGCTAAACCTCAGACTGTCAACATTTCATAAAGAAAGTATGTCTACTTTTTTCCACATGAGTTTTTAAACTTCATGATCAAGAAAAATCAGTGGCAGCCAAGCGTCCCTTGGTGGCAACTGTGTACCTGACTACTTGTACCCACGGGAATAATTAGTGTAAACTGGAACAGTAAACATCAAGAATGGGGAGAGATGTACAGAATTCCAGTTGGAAATCCTAAGAAAAACAACCTGCTTTTTATCATGAAACAGATTTTTAATACCCTGAAGGCTTCATAACCACAATGCCCATTTGAAGTGGCTAAAATACAAAAGAAATAAAAGCTTATATTTTAAAGCAGAAAAAAATAAGGTGAAGGATAAGATATATAAACCTTGAGAGGGACTCAGTCTCCAGGCCCAAAACCTGCAGTAAGAAGTAGCAACTCTGCTCAGGATTGGAGCTGCAGCCCTGCAGAAGAGCCATATACACCCTGTACAACACTCTGCACTCGAGGCGCGCACAAGAGCTCACAGCTGGTGGGAAAGTGATTTTTTTATTCTTCTTATGTCTTTCAAAAAAATAAAAGAAGAGAAGAAGAGGAGGCTTAGGGGTGACCTTATTGCTCTCTACAACTACCTGAAAGGAGGTTGTAGGGAGGCGGGTGTTGTTCTCTTCTTACAAGCCACAACTGACAGGACACAAGGAAATGGTGTTATGCCAGGGCAGGTTTAGGTTGGACATTAGGGAAAATCTTCTACACCAAAATTGTTATTAAGGACTGGAACAGGCTGCCCAGAGAAGTGGTTGAATCACCATCCCTAGATGTATTTAAAAGCCCTCTATATAGGGTGCTCAAGGATATGGTGTAGAAGTAGCCTGGAAGAGATAGACAATGGTTGGACTTGATGATCTTAAAGGTCCTTTCCAGCCATATCAAACAAGAGTCCCCTTGGAATTTCTAAAGGTAATATTATTTTTCTTGTGTGCTTGGTGAAGATTGAATATGACTATCTAGTTTTGAAGAGATCTCTATTTAAAGTATGTATTAATATGGACTAATGAGTGGAAAACCTACTGAGAATTACAGAATTTGTAAATAACGTGACAGCAAAAGAAACAAACAGCTTAGGAAGGGGGAGGGGGATCACAGAATCTTAAAAGTTAGAGAACAATAATACCTCTGTGCTGTAATCTTTCTCACTAACAGTGAACATGGGATTCATTGAATCATAGCATGGTTTGTGATAGAAGGGACTGTAAAGATCATCCAGTTCCAACCCCCTGCCATGGGCAGGGACACCTTCCACTAGACCAGGTTGCCTTGAACACCTCCAGGGATGGAGCATCCCAAACTGCCCTGGGCCATCTGTTCCAGTGACTCACCACCCTCCCAGTGAAGAACTTCTTCCTTACATCTGATCTAAATCTCCCATTCTCCAGTTTAAATCTATTACCCCTCACCCTATCACTACAAGCCCTTGTAAGAAGTTCCTCTCCAGCTTTCTTGTAGGACTCCTTCAGATACTGCAAAAAGGCTGCAATAAGGTCTCTCCTGAGCCTTCTCTTCTCCAGGCTGCACAACCCCAACTCTCTCAGCTTGTCCTCAAAGGAGAGATGTTTCAGGCCTCTGATCATCTTTGTAGCCGTCCTCTGGACCCACTCCAACAGACTTATGTCCCTCTTGTACTGAGGGCTCCAGCCAGGTGGGGTATCACGAGAGTTGAGTAGAGGGGCAGAATGACCTCCCTCAAGATACTGGCCACACTTCTTTTGATGCAGCCCAGGATATTGTTGGCTTTCTTGGCTTCACTCTGGCATTGCTGGTTCATGTTGAGCTTTTCATCAACCAGCATCCTCAAATCTTTCTCCTCAGGGCTGCTCTTGATTCAATCACTGCCCTGCCTCTATTTGTGCGTGGCATTGCCACAACCCAGGTGCAGGACCTTGCACTTGGACTTGTTGAATTTCGTGACGTTGGCATGGGCCCACCTCTCAAAACTGTCCAGGGCCCTCTGGATGTCATCCCTTCCCTCCAGCATGTTGACCACACCACACAGCTTGGTATAATACGCAGATTTGCTGAGGGAGCAGTCAATCCTGCTGACCATGTGACCAACAAAGATGTTAAACAGCACCAGTCCCAGTACCTATCGCTGCAGAACACTCATCACTGGTCTCCACTTGGACATAGAGCCTTTCAACACAACTCTTTGAGTCTGATCATCCAGCCAATTCTTTATCCACTGAATAGTCCATCCATCAAAACCCTGTCTTTCCAATTTAGGGACCAGGATGCCATGTGGAACAGTATCGAACGTTTTGCACAAGCCAGGTAGATGACATCAGTTGCTCTTCCGTTATCCACTGATGTTGTAACTCCATTGTAAAAGGCCACCAAATTTATCAGACGTGATTTGCCCGTAGTGAAATCATGTTGGTTGCCTTTTTTCTTTCCTTTTTTCTCTTCTTGAAAATGGCGATTATGTTTTCCCCTTCTCCAATCAGTAAGAACTTCACCAGATTGCCAGTACTTTGAATATGATGGAGAGTGGCTTTGAAACTTCATCTGCCAGTTCCCTTAAGACCCTCAGATGGATTTCATCAGGTCCCATGGACTTGTACAACTTCAGGTCCTTTAGATGGTCTCGAACCTGATCTTCACTTAAAGTGGGCAGATCTTCCTTCTCCCGGCCCCTGCCTTTGCCTTCTTCGGCTTGGGTGGTGCAGCTAGAGCCTTTGCAGTGAAGACTGAAGCAAAGAAGTCATTGAGTACCTCAGCCTTCTCCATATCCCTCATGACCAGGTCTCCTGTTTCCTTGCGGAGAGGGCTCACATCTTCCCTAGCCTTCCTTTTATCCCTAACACACTTGTAGAAGCTTTTCTTATTACCCTTGATGTCCCTAGACAGATTTAATTCTATCCGGGCTTTAGCTTACCTAAATCAGTCCAAGGCTGCTCGAACAAGTTCTTTGTAATCCTTCCAGGCCACCTGTCCCAGCTTCCACAAGGATTGCTGCTTACTGAAGCACTGAAGGATGACAGTAACAGACTGTTTTACATTGGGCTTCCAGTACCCCCTGACAGAGATTACTTAATAATATTGTATGTCCACGAAGGCAAAGGTCTTTCTAATATCAGCCCAACTGATAGTTCTGATTGCCACCATCACTCCCTATTTGTATATGTGCAATATCCAAAATTATTCTCACTGTTCCCAAAGACTGTACTTTTCACAAGTTTTTGTTTGTAATGATTGCCTAAGCTCTTCTAATCTTGCTATCACCTTTGCTTTAATTTCTTCACTTCTTGGGTTAGTCCTTATGATTTCAACTATTTGAAAACACACAGCACTATTCCACAATACACTTTTGACTTTGAGAAGCCTAGTAATATAAATTTTCTACCACTTCTGTTCTTACATTGGTTTCTGCAGGCTGAGAGATATTTCTCTCAGTGTATTTACGTGTGCCATACAAAAGTGGAGGCTGCAGTCCAGCTGAGACCTTGCCAGAAAGGAAAGATTGCTTTATGTGCCTGACATAGTCCTGTTTTTATGTATTCCACTGTGAGGTCTGCTTTTTTAAAGAATCATGACACTGTTCATTTCTGTTTGGTTTGTGATCTGCTAAAAGCTGCAGACCCCTATCAGTGGCACTGCTGCCTGTTTCATGGCACTCCCCTCAGAGCACTGCAGTTCATTTCTTCAGTCAATAGGTAAAGACTTCCATTTAGCCTTATTGAATGGCAGCCTATTTATTTCAGTACATTTACCTCTATTCATTGAGATCCTTTTGAATGCTAGTCCTGCCTTCTAAAATATTTGCAATCCTTCCAAGCTGAGACTTATATGATAATGCAGCAGGCATCCTCTCTCGTTTATCAACTAAGTCTTTATTCAATAGTAGCCAACACAAGACTGATGCCCTTACAACCCCACTTGACACATGTGGTCAATATGATGGTGAACCAGTGATAAGTGTTCAGTAAGGATGGTTTTCTCAAGACCTATGTCCTGGGTTTCAGCAGCTTCCCCTTGACAATATTGTATTAGTCTGCCTATGAGCATGCTATGGGAGACAGTGCAAAAAGACACACCAAAGTCAAGATATATCACATCTCCAGTTTCTCCCTTTACAACAAAGCCGCTTTTACGGTCATTGAAGGAAATTAGACTGGTTTGGCATGATCTGTTCTTGAAAATTCATGTTAGCAGTTACTTACCACCTTGTGAATTTCTCGTCCATGCCTAGAGCATGTATGTTAGCAGAATGCAGGTAAGTGCAATTTGGCTGTGGTAGTGAGTCAATGGAGGACTTCCAACATCCTTCTGTTTTTCTGCATTCGTCTTCTCTGTCAATATCATCACTTTATTACAACCCTCCTTTCTGTTTGAAGTGGCCAAAAATTGTAGTGTGGCTCCTTGCTTCTCTTAGTTGAATGTGCTCACCTGCATTAGGACCACTTGGATCACTAAGTGCATTGCTGTTCTATGGAGAGACCTTTGTGTCACTGATTCAGAAAAATTGCGACTCACACTCTAATCCTTTACAACATTAATAGTTTGATGTACAACTTTATTTCACTTCCTGTAGGATGGGATTGAACTAGCTGTGCAAACCCTTTTCTGATGGCCTAGGGATACAAATGGGAATGTGGGAATATGAGGAGAAAGGACAGGGTAATAAAACCTGAATGTGAAACAGAAAGGAAAGATGCGGGAAAGGCCCTCTTTTGATTGTCAAGAATAGATCACGTCAATAGCCCATGGCCTTTCACTGACTAGTTGCAGGGTAAATATAACCTGCCATTGACATTTTGGCATTTATGCTGTTGGTTTCAGAACTCTGTTTAATGATGAACACAGATCAAGAACCTGCAGACCCACTTTGGTTTGTCTGCCATTACAGTTAAAACACAAGACTACAAGGCTTCAGATGGAGTTGCTTCTCTTCTCTTCAGAAAGACAAAGGTCAGACATTTAAAGCCAACTTTTTTGGAATAGGCAAAGAAATGAATATGAGGAATATGAGTGAGTTGTGGCTGCATTCAGTCTCTGCACTTCTGCATTTCACATACAGATCTGGCCACTTTTATCATTTCATCTGCCCTCAATAGGCACCCAGGTGGGTAATGTGTGTCATTAACAGAGATATCATGAATGCCTATTGAGGGCAACTAGTCAGTGGAAGGCCATGGGCACAACTTGCAGGGTTGTGACCTTCTCAGGCACATCTTGTGTCCTCTTCCAACTGAGCTCAGCATCAGAGCCACAGCATAAGAAGAACAAAACAGCATTGCCTCCTTCCTCCTGTCATTCCCCTCTCTAAAACTTACTCTTGAAAGAGGTCATTTAAATGTGATCCTACTCCCTTAAATGAACATTCTGTCTCTTTTTTTTTTTTTTTTTGGTAATACCACAGTGCTTTCAACTTCTTTCCATCATCAAACCATCTGCATGAAATACTGAACTGATTAATGTGGCATTTTCCACTAAACTGTTTCAGGAAATGCTGCATCTTACCGATGAGATGCATTTGAATAATGTAATCTCCTTAGTATAATTAAAACTAAGTTCTGAAGTTAGTACCTTTTTTCCCTGGAGACAGTCATCAAAATGTTAAGTGTTCCTTCTAGTGGAACTGCAACTCCATACTACAAACAAATATATTTATCCACCATTCCTTGTAAGCAGGAGACCTTTCCTTCTCTTGTCACTTCATTTTTTAACATGACTAAATAGTGCATGAAATAATAAACAGCCTCTATGAACAGAATGACAGAGTATTTAAAAAAACTTGAAGAAAATAAATTAGGTACCATAGGTAACAATAGTAAGAAGCCCTTGTTTTGTTTTACTAACAATTCCTTTCAAGTGTGACTCTTAAAATGACATTTAAATACTTATTTACAAACGGAACAAGTGATACTAAACAAAACATTTGCTTCCCCTAGACTTCTCAGGGCATTGCTAGAGAAAAACAGAGCTAGGGTGCCACCACCTGGAGAGCTGCAGAAATATTGTTTGCAGATTTCAAGTTTCTGAGAGTTGCTGGGAATCCACAGATTTACAGCTGACTCTTGGGCAAAACTCCAGTTAAAAGGGTAGAAAATCAATTCACATTATGTTTGAGAAACTCCACAGGTAGGAAGATACACTTGAAAAATCGATCACATTTATTGTTACATTCACCCCCAAAATTCCTGATTATGTGCATCAAAAGCATAGCAGGTCAATGTATTTACTTCTTTCCTCTCTTGAATAGCTGAGATGATCTGAAAGTGAGGACTGGCCTGTTGCCACAGCTTTGAGCCATATGACTATATTAACCTGTGCTGAAATGAGAATGTACCAGATACAACATAAGTTCACAACCACATTATTTTGCACTTGTCAGGTTTTACAGAACCTATTTGAGATTATTAAATGAAAAACCACATAGAAGTTATGGTATGCATTTAGAAAATAGAATAAATTCCAGATAAAAATCACATTGTATATCTAGGACTGGCTTCTCTCCAGCATTTCATTATATTACTATTTATAATTGCTCTTCTTATTAAAGTTGGATATAGATTACAGTACGCAGCTAGAGATAAAGATAGGACAGTTAACATCTGTTGTTAATTAGCTTTTTCCTCCTAAGATGTCATATAGTAGTCATTGGAATCATTATATGAAACAGTGTATATTTGTGCAGTAAGCATTAGATCAAAGCTTAATATTCCCCTATCTAACTTAGACCATCTAGGAGGTAGGCATCCAGTCTAAGCTAGTTAGGTAAGATCTCTCCATGATCACTGGGAGCAGAGAAACATTGCTAGGGTCCTTTCCCCTGAAACAACTTCCTAAACCTGGTGCAACACACTACCTTCTGGAAAAGACCATCTGTCCCCATGAACCCAAGAGACAGCTCTGACATCCAGCTCACAGTGATACCTCAAATTGTACATGGGCAAATGCCTGGGAGTTGTACCTCACCCTGTTTCTAACATAATAAAAGGACTCATATAAGCCCAGTGGAAGTCATATTTGGGTTATATGTTGTTTAACAGAAACTAAATGAATGAGATCAGATATATCTTTGGAGGATAACAGTTCTCAAGCCAAATCTGTAAACATGTTGCCTTCCTCCCCAGTGGCAGCATTTCCATATGCATATATTAGACACAACTACTCTGCACTTCCTACAGCAAATCCTTCTGTTTATCACTTCACTTCCAATGCTCCTGTGATAAGATCACCAGATACTGGGGGAATGAATGTCTGACAACACTGATTAGCTTAAAGCATAACATACCTTCATTAATGTTTTGTAAGGATACTTGACGTTTAAACAGTTCCATTTGTTTACAAACATTTTGGATGTAGCACATCAATGCCAAATAAGGTTAAATGCTTTTACTGATCCACTAATGGAAACCTATTGCTTTGGTATATAATAGGAAACCACAATAAATTTATTTCTTTCATTGAACCATTACATCAAGTGTGCATAGTCTTCAATCCCTTAATAAAATTTTAAGCTGAGTCTCATTAAACCCTAAATGTTCTTACTTTGTATATGTGCATTATCTGTTAAGAGTAAAAGGCACAGCATCAGCAGTTGTATATGCACAGGCAAACAGACAGCAAAGCAGCCACCCAGTCATCCCAGTGCTGCCTTTGGGAGACTGCCACCAACATGCACAAGCTTTCTGTCTTTCAGCAAAGCCAAAATTGTCAAGGATCAGTTTGCTGGGAATTTTTTACCTTTCCTCCAGCTAAAGATAAATTTATATGTTTTTAATTGTTTAGATAATCTCAAGGTTGTCAGTCACTGTATCACAAGCTGCGTCCAGTTCTGGAGCCCCCCGGCACAAGAAGGATGTGGACATATTGGAGCATGTCCAGAGGAGGGCCACGAAAATGATCAGAGGAATGGAGCATCTCTCATGAAGACAGTCTGAGAAAGTTGGGGCTGTTCAGCCTGCAGAAGAGAAGGCTCTGGGGGGACCTTATACTGACCTTCCGGTATCTGAAGGGGGCCTACGTAAAGGTGGGGGAAGGTCTATTCAAAAGGATTTTTAACAATAGGACAAGGAGTAATGGTTTTAAGCTGGGAAAGGATAGATTTAGATTGGATATTAGAAAAAAGTTCTTTAATATGAGGGTGATAGATCAGTGGAATGGGCTGCCCAGAGAGGTGGTGGAGGCCCCATCCCTAAAGTCATTCAAGGTCAGGCTTGGTGGGGCTCTGAGTAGCCTGACCTAGGTAGAGATGTCCCTACTTGTGTAAGGAGGTTGGACCAGATGACCTCTAGAGGTCCCTTCCAGCCTAAAACATTCTATGATTCTATGATTATAGTGTCCATGTGCCTACAGATAGGACAGTTCTGAAGGATGAGTTACATTGTTATGTCTGAATTCAGAACTACCACCAAAACATCCCCAGAAGAGGAACATGACTATTTGCAGTGATAAGCTGTTATAAGAGCACCAGGTGGCTTATGGCCTGAACCAGCCTGCACACTCCTAAAGGATTCCCGGGCAGGTTTGGGAGTCCCTGCAGCTATCCTGTTGAGGCCATCTACTGCTTCTGTCACCCACACCTGAGCCAGCTCAGAGACCTTGAGCATCACTGTCCCACATCTCTTCCTACCCAGACTGTAGAGGTTGTCTGGGCTGGCATGGTCTTTCAGGACCAGACAAGCCAACCTGCCACCATGGGCAGATAAGAGAACAGCCCAAGTGAGGTAGTCCACTGAAATACAGACAAGAACAGAAGGAGAGGCTCTTAATAGTGGTTCCTTTCATCACCCAGCTTCATCAGATGAGTAATTTAATCATTTGATATAATTTTCTTTAGCTATAGAATGAGAATTACAGCATGTCATACTTACACATCTCACGTGGAGAGCCAAGATGATTAAATAGACATTTGTATGGTATGTAAATGATGAATCTAAATTCTAGGGCAGGGATCTACTTACTAAGTGGAACATTTTCTTCTTTTTATCTTTCAACAGATTTGCAATAGTTGCCAGCAATAATAACCTGAGCAGGGAGGTTGAAAATCCCTCGTCCTCCTTTAATATAAAATGAATCCTAAGTTTAGTAAAATCCAAAATAACAATGTCACTGTCACTCCAAATTCATAAGGTTGTCACTGAATGTGGTGATTAAACTGATGGAAAATAGCCATTTGCAGTGGGTAGGAATGGAAATATTAATCACCTGCAATAGTTACCCTGCTTCCTCCATCAGAAGAAACCTGCTTGCTTTAGACATGTTTGCCGCAGTAATGTGAATGAGTCTCATCCTTGGGTCTGTGGTGGAGTGTGTAACAACTGATCCTGCTTATTTTATTTTTACAAGACTGCACACAAGCTGTTTCTCAGCATGTCACCCAAACAGCTTCACAATGTGTGAAAAGAAATTACTCAAATTGCAAAACATAATACCAAAAAAACAAGACAGAGGAAATTTGTATTAAAATCAACTAATAGTAATTAATTTAATAAATGGACAGTATATAAAGTAGTCTTGGATGTTCCTAGAGCTATTGCTAATAAATATTTATAATCACTTAAGTTACAAAATAAAATAGGGAATAATATAGAAATAGAGGGAGTTAAAATATTAAAAAGTTGAAGGTAAAAATTGTTGTTACATGAGCTGTGACCTATAAACCTTTAGTTTTCATATTGTAATCAACAAGTATGATATGATAATGTTCCTCAAAAAAGTACGTAGAGGAAAAGCTAGTCTTGACCTTTACATTTTGAGGGAAAGAAAAAAAGAATTATGAATATTTTTATTAGGAACACTGAAATATGTTTCCTCTAGAATCAGGTGAATGCCTATTCAGCATTATGCAAAATTAATTTTTCATATTTATAATTATTCTTAGCTTTTGCCTGGTATGTTTGTTTGTTTTCTTATTGGTATTGTTCATTATTAAGCCTTTAATCTCCTGAGGCTAATTAATGGCCACTCTGCACAGCCTTCTGGAATGAGTCATGCTGTGGAGCAGCAGGGGTGATGGCAGTGATCTTGCAGCTGAGAAAGAGGAAGGCCATAACAAATATAATCCTACCCATGGATGGACCAGGTAGCTGGATTATCACAAAATCTGTACTGGCCAGTTAGGGAGTCACTTTTTATAGACTTCTCTTCGCCGTTTTGGTACTCAGCAGCTGATGCATGGTTTGGAGAATGAGTGTTTATGTTTCGTGCAGTTTTGAAACCTCCCTAATATAGCAATAGATGCTCCCATTTAAGGAAATACAGAATACTTTTTAACTATCATATTACTCTCTTCACTGCAGTGGATGTCTGTGTTAAACTAGGGTCTTTTAAGATGGATAGAATGAAGCAGATACTTTTTCCTCAAAAAGTTCACGTATGAAATATGAAATAGCATTGCACTTTTTCAGCAGTTTTTTCCCCTTTTTTCCTATCCTGACTGCTTTGAAAAGATACTTCCTTTCACATCACAGCAATCTTTGCCCTGTTGTTTCCTCCACCCCAAAACATCCTCCTTGTCTCAGAGCTAAGCATGGATGAGAATGCTACCTTGGACTGGTTGAAATCATCTCCCTGTCATGGCACTTGGACATTGCTTCGTCTGCCTGGATTACCTCATGCTCTCCTCTCTGCCCTTGGGTGCTCTCACTCACTCTAAGTCACTCACACAATTAGACTTTCAACTGTACTTAGTCATTGTTCAAAGTCCTTTAATTTAAACTGGCTGCCCTTTGCACTGCCAGGCACAGATTTACCTAGGCACAGCCAGCTCCAGGTAGCTGGGCTCCTGGTCTGGGTGCAGGCAGGGCTTCCTGCCTCTGTAAAGTCAGCATTTGCCTTTACATGCATGTGATGTTCTTCCTGCTGCCTCGTCCTCCCCAGGGAGCCCTGCAATGTTCCATGGTATTAGGTTCTGTCTAAGGCTAGTGGTATTGCTTTGGTTTGTTCTAGAATAGTTTTTCTTGTGAAGTCCCATATGGTGTAAATCAGTGTTTAGATAGAGTGTGGATGAACGCCATAACAAATCCTCAAATCAGCATGAAATTTGACCCATTATTTTTTACACATGACCTATTGGAGACTCAAAGCTTAAATCTATTCCTTCACTGTAGGAAAAAAAATCTATTCCTTTCACTGCATGTAAAAGCGTTGGTTTACCATAGCACTACTCATGAATGTTTAGACTACTGACATTTTAAATTGGGGTTTTTTTTAAATTTTAGGAAAAATAAGTCTGAATTTAAGAACCGAAATTCTGAAAATGAAATCAGTTTTGCATTAATGAATTCACATAAAAAATGGTTTTGTCTTTGAAAAAATTAGTTTAATAAGGACAGGTACAATTAGGTCATATATTGAGACAAGAAAACTGAATTACTTAATTGGCCTCTAAAGCTCAACAAATTTTAAGTATGGTCCTGAAATACTTAAGTTCCCACTGTGTTCCTTCTTTTGAGGTACAGATAAAGAAATGCTTTTAGCTGTCTATAAATAAGGCCTTACAAATGTTGAATTTAGCTGTGAAAAACAGCTTTTCCTAAAAGGAATATGGAAGAGTTTCTGAAAGCTGAAACAAGTACCTGTCTCAGCTCCACGTATAGAATACCATGAGCAAGCACGTTTGCTTTAGTGGTAAACAACAGCCATCTCATTCTAAATATAAAGCTGAAGTGAAAGTGGTCTGACACTTGCTTTGATACTGGGTCTGTACGAAGTGGGTCCCAGCTATAAGGGCCAGAAGGAGGATCCAAGAAACTACAGAGCTGTCAGTCTGACCTTGATGCCAGGGATGGTTATGGAGTAGATTCCACATGCAGCACATACAGGACAAACCAGGCCCAGTCATCATGGATTTTTGAAAGGCAGGTCCTGCTTGACTAACCTGATGTCTTTCTATGACAAGATAACCTCTTAGTGGATAAGGGAAAGGTTGTGGCTGATGTCTAGATGCACTTTAGTAAAGCTTTTGACACTGTTTCCCATAGCATTCTCCTGGAGAACTTGGCTGCTCATGGCTGGGATGGGCATACACTTCACTCGGCTGGATGGCCAAGCCCAGAGAGAGGGGGTGAATGGAGGTAAATTCAGGGTTGATCTGCTTGAGGGTAGGAAGTCTCTACAGAGAGATCTGGCCAGGCTGGATGAGCCAAGGACAAAGGTATGAGGTTCAGCAAGGCCAAGTGCCAGGTCCTACACTTGGGTCACAACAGCCCCATGTAATGCTACAGGCTTGGAGAAAGCTTGAGGTGGCTGGAAAGCAGCCTAGTGGAAAAGGACAAAAGGGGTGCTGATTGACAGCCAGCTGAATATGAGCCAGCAGTATGTCCATGTGGTCAAGAAGGCCAACAGCATCCTGGCTTGTATCAGAAATAGCGTGGCCAGCAGGAATAGGGAAGTGATCATGCCCCTGTGCTTGACACTGGTGAGGCCACACCTGGAATACTCTGTTCAGTTTTGGGCCCCCCACTACGATAAAGATACTGAGGTTCTGGAGCATGTTCAAAGAAGGGCAATTAAGCTGGTGAAGAGTCTAGAGAACAAGACTTTAAAAAAGTGATTGAAGCAACTGGGGTTCTTTAGCATGGAGAAAAGGAGGCTGAGGGAAGACCTTATCACTCTCTACAACTACCTGAAAGGAGCCTGTAGCAAGGTGGGGGTTGGTTTGTTCTCCCATGTAACAAGTGATAGGACAAGAGGAAATGGCCTCCAGTTGCGCCAGTGGAGGTTTAGATTGGCTATTAGGAAAAATTTCTTCAGCAAAAGGGTTGTCAAGCACTGAAACAGTGCCTATGGATGTGGTGGAGACCATCCCTGGAGGTATTTAAAAGATGTGTATATCTGGCACTTAGGGACATGATTTACTCTTGGACTTGGCAGTGCTGGGTTAACAGTTGGACTTGATCTTAAAGGTCTCTTCCAGCTAGAATGAATCTGTAGTTCTATGACTCAAACAGTTATGAAATACGCCCATTTCCACCCACAAGATTTTTTACTGGTTCACCATGGCTGTGCACCAGCACAACGAAAAATGGATTGTAGCCCCATACATCTCCTTCTCTGGAGACGTTTAAAGCCCACCTGGATGTGTTCCTGTGTGACTTGGTCTAGGTGATCCTGCTCCGGTGGGGGAATTGGACTAGATGATCTTTCAAGGTCCCTTCCAATCCCTAACATTCTGTGGTTCTGTGATTCTGAAACGTCTATTTTGATTGCAAGTACCATCCAGGAAGAGGAAATGACTTGAAGTGCCTTTTGAACCAAATCTTCTGCTCTACTTCTGAAAAGATTGTCAGATCTTGAGTTTAATTGGTATCATTCAATCTCTTTATGGCCCTATAAATCATTGGCTTAGCACTTATTAACTGGGGGAAAAGTGACTTAAAGGGCTTATACAACTGGGTCCTGGAAAATTTATTTAAAGAAACACAGGAGAAAAACTGCTTAATTTACCAAGCTTGGACTTGCAGGATTGGTTTGAATCAGAAAGTAGCACAGGATTACAGAAATCAAAAACCTTTATCTTGGTATATTGTTTTTTCAATCATAAGTAGAGGTTAGACAAATAAAGACTAATAATTTTCAGAAGAAAATACTGTTAATAGAGTTGAAAATGGGGGTAACTTCTAGCATAGGGGCTGTTTTTAGCCTGGGCCAGATAATGCCTTCCTTCTCACAAAGAGGAGTCTAAATGGTGGGTGATACTACAAATCCAGTACCAGCCCACTCATGTGCTCCTGCTTGCCTGATGCCAGCCCTCATTTGGTACCCACCCAGCCCCTGCAGAGTGGATGTGAAACGTGCCTCCAGGCACTTAAACACAGGGCTAGGTACAACCTGCCTGTCAGCATCACTAACACTGTGTGCATCATCACAACCCATCACATGCTACATGATTTCTCTGATGCTGGCAAGAAATCTTGTCACCAAGACATAGCACTCAGAACCTCATGAATCCATCTTGAAACCATTACTACAGGCATCAGGGCTTCTGTGAGGGAAGACCATGTATGTTTAGCTGTATTTCCACCGCCCAGAAGCACAGTGCATCTTTTCTACATTGAACAAGCATTGCTCCTCTGGATGTATCTGCTCAAGACCCCATGCACTTCCCTCCCACAGCCTGTCCTTTCTCCTAGCGTACTTTCAAAAGTTGTATAATCTCACAAATCTACAGGCAGTTTCTCTTCTTCCCCATGCCTTATGCCACCTATGTGCTTTGCTACAGTAAATCCTGCCTCTGGAGTCCTTCTTCTGCAGGATGTCAAGATTGATGGTGAGCAAAATGGTAACACAAAATGGCCCAGTAAAGTGCTGAGGGTCACAGACTATTCTGGCAGGACAAATTTCTTAATTCCTTCAGAAACACTACAAAACTGACCATTTTTGGCCTACACCAAGAGACAATAAGAAACTTTAAGGCAGCATGCACATTACAAGCCATCATGGTAAATTAACAGCAACAAGATGGGTCCAGAAGAGGCCAATGCCATCTCCTTAGGAATCCAGGAAATAAATGTCTTCTAGGTCAATAAACCCTGCCACCTTTTCCTGGGGAATCCAGGATATAAAATGAAATGTCTTCAGAGCTAGGAGAGGCTGCATATTGTCTACTACAACAGAACAAGTCAATAACATGAACTTAGATGAGTAGTGTCAATTTGCCTTTAATAGGTCAAATAAAACCAAACAGAGGATCTTCACCTTTACTTGAGGCCAAACAAATCAAATAGAGGGTTCTTAGCCCTTGTTTAAATCTGAAGAAATCAAACAGAACAGGCTTCCAGTCTTTTTCAGTTTGCAGATCCCTCTACAAGTTTCCCATGACTCTACACCAATGTATGATGCCTGGCACTAGCACTGCTTCTTTTAGTTACCTATCAGAGACAAACAGAAGTCACTTAGTAACCATGGACTCTCATCATTGACAGGTCTCCCTCCTGTCCAAGTCCAGAGAAATTAGACAGAGATGTCTCTACTCCCAGATTCTCCTCCAACTTTTTCTAGCAACTGTAGCCTACTCAAAGTTTGCCTTTTCCAGGGTCCTAGGCAGGGCTGGAGGAAGGCTCAGTGGGCTGATGTGACTTTGATCAAGTTTCACCCTTCTTGGTGGTGTGGCGTCAGCCAGTTCCCTCTGCCCTGGATGCCAGAGATGCTCACACCCTCTGGCCAGAGAGGGCTGATTCAATTATTTGTCTTAAAGTGAATATCCTCATGCTTTTTTAGTATTGTTTTGCCCTGGTCAGCCATTGCATCTAGCCACAACCCCTAAATTTCTACATCATGGCACTTGATCAAGTGGCTAACCCTCAAGTGTGTTTCTGCACAAAATCTCTCAAGAAGCAAACTAACATGCAAAACTAACAGTCTCCCATAACTTAAGGAGCTCCATCATGTATCAGGAAGAGCAACAGGATTTATATCCTATGAGAAGACTGTTCTGCACAACAGTAAGGTTTTGAGCCCTGAAAGGTGGTCAGTATAGGGGTATATGGGAGTGGAGAGGAGATTAGAAAGCCAGCCCCGTACCACACCCATGGTTCCTCACTGAGGGAGTCAGTTAGTGTACTCTGGGTGAGCTAAAATTGCAGATATGTAAAATAATGAGTGATTACGAACTAAAGCAGAAGTTTGACGCAAGCAAAGATGTGTTAATTGAAGATGTTAGCTAAAACTGTGACCTCCTCCAAGTGCAACTCTTTAAGTCAGACATAGCAACAGTATTTCCTGAGAACCAAGTGGGCCATTTCACAGTCGAGCACCGAAGCAGGTCTTGTCATGGCCTCTGAGTGGCTGGCCATTGATCCCTGGGTCAGACATAGAAAAGCATCCAGCATTTATTCTCCTGTTTAGAAAGAAATAAATTGTTTCATTTTTCCTAAGGAGATCTGCCACTGTGAATTGGGTATTACCATACTATTCTTAATCTGTAAGTGTGACAGAGAAGAAAGGAGTGATCTCATTCATTCTCAGAAAGGACATGTCACTGCTGGAAGGATGGGTTCTCCAAGAAGAAGCAATTCATAAACAGTGGAGTTGCTTTTAAGTATCTGCTAGTTGTACTATTCACTATAATTCATAATTTCTTTTTTTTCCCCAGCAGTATTAGTGACTGCATTTAAAGTATCAGAGCTACTCTTCAAAGCAAAGGAAAACATTTGAATTATGTGATATTAAAAAGTTTAATTCAATTTATTTGAATTAAATTTATTCAATATAGAATAGTAAATTTTATTTTAAAGTGTATGACATGGAGAAAACGTATTCTAGTAGGTGATTTTATTTGACTTTTTGTTCTCACAAAATACAGGCATTCCAGGGTCAGGCTCTCTGGTCCCAGAGCTGCTGTTGTCTGTGCTCTCCATGAGATGGGAGTAGAGGGTCCCTGCCACAGCATCAGTCTGTGAGGCTGATATATTGAATCCTTAAATGCAAACACTTTTTCTAAAGCCCTTTCTAATCTTTCTCTGATTAATATAAGCAATAAAAATCCTATCTTGCCCTATCCAGACTTACAGATATTTTCTTCATATTGAGCAAAGAACATGCCCTAGGAATGAGCCTGGTCCTGTGTACTTTATTTACGCAATTTTCCGTTAAATCAGTTCAGTTAACAAGTGTAGAGCAATATGTCTAACATTAAGTGATATTCAAATGAAATAATTTTGCTGTAATCACCAGCTCTTTTGAATTAATACTTTGTCAGTGTTCTTGTGCTGGAAAGATCTTCCCTTGTTTATTTTAAAATCTTTGCTTAAATAAAAGGCTAAATTAATTCAGGATTTTTGTCAGCAACCACCACTACAGGTCACATCAAAACACCTTAAAAAGTAACAGAACAACAACAGAGATGATAGTTGTATCAACAGCTCAGTCGTATTATTAATGTTTTCTTGTGAGAAGGAATACAAACCTAGAAATAGAGTCAGTTATTTCTTGGAAATGGGATTGTTCGAAACACATTAGCCTGAATCTATCACTGAAAACAGAAACTGCTGCAGAAGTTATGGTTGCATTCACAACCTAATTTTACAGAAGTTCAAATTAGCAAAGCTACCTGTTCCTGGACTTAAGAAGAGCAGAAAGTCTTAGGTTCTATATTTTGCTGTTTTCAAATCCTTCAGATCAATGATTTCCAATCTCTCTCAAGCTATGGAACACTGACAACACTCAACATTTCTCAGGGAGCTTTAAAATACTGATGGAGTCTGCTGAACTTGAAAACTGAACTTCAGTTCCAGACCATTTTCTACAACCTTCTGCCTATCACCCTGTAGCAAACACTCTGAGCTCTTGGTATCCATTATAAAAGTGGCAGAGTGGAGAGAATTGTTTGTTTTCTGTCAAGCTAGCCAAAATGATGTTGTCTCTATAAGGGTTCACAAATGAACAAAGCACAAAGCTAAACAATAAAAAGGCATTCTTGCAGATGAATGAAAGGATAATGTATGCTGGCTGTGGCTGATGTCCTGATAACCTGAGATAACATTTTGTGGAAAACTTCTTGCTTTTGGTAATTCACACACATCTGGGATTAATTTCAGGGAGAGTAGTATAACATTTCATTTGTTTAAAAAAATGAGCTTAATTACAAAAAGTGGATATGGATTTATATTTGCCCTAGTGAGTGCGCAAGGACATGACAGGCCTGTTTAAAAGCAATGAAGAGGAAACTGGGCCTTCAGGATTTTCCTGTTAGACATACATTAGTTTTTACCAATCCCAGTGTTTCCAGGTGTTTGGCTAAGTTTTTTGCTTGGCCATATAGATGTCTAGCATATGTCAAATGACCTGATTACATGTCTTCAAGGAATCCTGCCTGCAAAGCTATGGCCACAGCGCCTTATGCACTGCTCCTGCTGCTACATGGGGTTACAGACAGTTCTTTATTATCTGTGACTCACATCACGATGGGCTAATTGTACAAACGCAGCCAGTGTGCTGGGTGGCGCATGTGGACACAGCTCAACACTCCTTTGTTCTGTGCTTGCTGCTACAGTTGTTGTCCCATCTCTTAGGTGGTCAGCTTTGCATACAAATACTTTGCTTTTTGCCACAAAATCTGCAGCTGAATTGCTAAATATGATTGCTGAAATTCCAGTTCCCTAGAAGTCAATGTGAGTTTTGTTACCATTTTCAATGGGGTCAGGTGCTTGTGCACTGCTGGAGGCTTGTTCCCTATTGGGCAGTAGTAGATTTGTAAAAGTTGTCGTTTGTCAGTTGTCATTTTCTGGAAGTATCAATCTTTGTGCAACGGTTATTATCACTTTAAGCATCATTTCTCAATTTCAGAGACCTGCAGGTGGTCACTGTGACTTTGGAGCATTTGAGAACAGGAATGGATTTTTACCAGTGGAAGAGCATCTGAGAGGCTTGGGAGGAAAAACACAGCTAGAGGGAATGGGAACAGACAATTTATTAACGGGTAATGTGCCTTGTCCAATGCCTGGTGGCCTTGAACAGAGTCTCTGGAGTCACAGGCAGTCCCTGTAGTAAGTTATTTTTCAAAAAGGCACCATTTATTTTCAGTAGAGTTACAAAGAGTTGCTGTAGGACCTCTGGGTCTCTCTCTTGCAGCAACAGTAGTGATGCTGTCCAACACAAGTAGGCAAGTAGAGCACTTAACAAAAATTTTAGGTCCCTTTTTTACAGTTTATTGCATATTCTTGTTAAAGCTGAGTCTTGTTACTTTAAAATCAAGCCTATGTTTTACATATATAAAACTCTGGCATTCTACTGCAGCTGCTGGCCTGTCCTCAACTCCAGGGAGATGTCCCATGCCCAGGGGGGTAGCCATGTCATTGCCCTCCCATTCTGCCCAGTTTTTTGGCTTGGGGTTGAGACAAGCTGCAAGGTCCTGCCCCGCTGCCTCAGGAACTCCCCATGGTCCCAACCTGCAGAGAGCTGTTGTCCTCTGTAGTGCCCAGTCAAAGGCAGAGTACAAGAAAAAAAACCCTCCCAATAACACACCGTCCATTGTCAATGCATGCCCAGTATCTCCAGACCAGCCTCCTAGCAGGTGAGATATGATCAGCTCAGTGAGGCCAAGCAAAGCACATTGAAAGAAGAAGAGGACCCACTACTCTGGAATGACCAATGTACTATACAAAACATCATGTTCCCAGCACTGCTTCTTACTCATGAAGGGCAACTAGATCCTCAGTAACCAAATCAGGAAACAGACATGGGGAAAATGCCTCTCAAGAAACAGCAGAAAGGGCTAAAGGCACCTCTCATCTGAGGCATGAGTTGATATATGCCCTTCCATCAGTGGTGTCCAAACCCACCCATGCACAGCTACCTCATTACCAGGCCCAGGGACAACAGTAGGATCCCAGACACAAGCCAGTGTCATGCTTAAAAGGAATGGCTAAAGGCAGCCTTCCCAAATCGTCAGAGCCACCCAGAGAAGTGCAACAGAATTGGGGGATGGGGGAAAGCCCTTAGGTTTCGGCCCTGTACTGAGACGGAGCCACATTGTCCTTCACATGTGTTTGTCCTGTCCTTCTCAAAAGAGATTTCATAGCACCCAGAGATAGCCTATGTTGATGTTTCACTGTCAGGACTGATGAGTTTCAATGAGTTATCTAGTGCCAGGTTGTATTTACAGATGAATTAAGAAAATTATGGGTGAATTAAGAAAAAATGGCTTAAAATTATGGGTGAAACCTTACTCCTCCTTCTCCTTCTTCTCCTTCTCCTTCTTCTTCTCCTTCTCCTTCTCTTCTCCTTCTCCTTCTCCTGCTCCTGCTCCTGTTCCTGCTCCTTCTCCTTCTCCTCCTTCTCCTTCCATAACTTGGATAACAAGCAAACAGAAAAGAATTAGTCTTGTTCTTCATTATTGCTTACCTTAAGCAGAGCCTTTTGCAAATGATTCAGAAGGACTTCCACATGTCCTCCAGTTATAGGGCTATCAAAAATATTGTCTGATTTAGCTTTACAGGTTTTCAAACTTGTTTTATATGGTGGTAGCACTCTGACAAAGCTTCTGTGAATGCCTGTTAGACAAGGAAGTAAAATATTTAGCATTTCTTTCTCTTTGCTAACAAATCACAGTAAGAAGGAAAAAGCAAGCACTATATTCTCAAAACTCAGACAGAAATAAACCTCCATAAGAAAATCTCACAGAACTTCAAAAAGATTCCTCTTGGGGCAGTAAAAAAAAATCTGACAATCTACTGGAGTTACAGTGCACATTTTTTTAAATGCTTCTGAAGAATACCTATTGCTTAAGTTTTTATCAAGGATCAGTACAGAGGAGCAAAAGGAGACTTATCACAATCTCTGTCCTCAAGTCTTACATCTTAAAGTACTACAATTTACCACTTGCAAAACAACACAGGACCTCATTATGGCTTTTCACATAAAGTCAGCATCAGAGGGTGACATAAGGAAACACCCTTCTTGCTGAGTTGATGATGCCAGCTGAAGAAAAGTTCATGTGATCCATCCTATAGCTGCTGAACTCCAGTGTCGACCAGTAGTGAAAAGTATGGCCCTGCTTTTGCTTCCTTCTTCTTTAGGAAGGAGACAGAAGAGCTAATAGATAATGCTGTCCTGCTGTTTCACATAGCTGTTCTGAACCCTCACAAGAAGGCATAACCCAAGAGGCAGAGCTTTCCTCCCTGGACACCCTGAACCAAGGACCGAGTCAGTTAAGGAGAAGAGTTCAACTGATTACAGTGAGAGCTGAATCACAGTTAGATGTGCTCAGACACTAGGACTTCACCCTTCTGTCTAGGCCTGAATCTGGTAAGGGTAAGCTGGATGTCAGCCTTTCTTAATGATTGGTTCTCTCCCAGCTGACATACAGAACGACTTCACAGCTTTACGTGTTACTGCCAACAGAGGGAATATAGCATTGAACATGGGAGAAATGAGTTAAATCTTTTTTTCCACAAAGGACTAAAAAAGCCAAATGGTAAACTCTTAGCTTAATCCTCTCTGTATGTCAAAACCAGTCTGTTAGCCACAGTTTTGGAGTCCTTTTACCTTTATAATAAAACAGCAGATGTTTTCTTGGCATTTACCAAAAAGATATTGCTACACTCTACTCCCTCTTCATTTACAGTAAAAAAGACTCCAACTGCGTTTGTGGTAATAAACTGGTTTTTCTGCATCACTGATGTTTCCTATTAACAGATTGCCTTGACTATCAGGTAACAGCTCAGGCCAGAGGAAGCAACAAAAATATTCATATAGATTAAGCATCATATATTTCTTCTTCATTCCTTTTTACTTACTCATCATGGTGGAGTTTTTACACATTAATCTCAAATCTGTACATGTTTTAATCTGAACTTCAGCAGGAAAAAAGAAAGCACATCAGAAAAAGAATGAAAGACATAAGCTAAAAATCAGATTCATTAAAAAACATAAAAAAGGGAACTGAGGCAAGCTGGAAATAAAATTGTATGCTGGACCATGTTATTTAAAAAGCCCTAAGAGAGCAAAAGCTGTTAATTTTGCAGTAAGTCTCAGTGAATCTGAATAGTAAATAAGCTTTAGATAACGCTAATTACAAAGATGTTTCGAATACTACTGCTGCAGCTGTCAAAGCACCTTCTACAGCTCTAGTCTGTGACATTTTTATCAAGCATTAGAAATGAATAGTATCATTTCAACAGGCTGACTTCAATGTCCATGTAGCTATATTTAAACAGATTTTGTAAAGCTTCATTCCTATAGAATGTCAAGAATACTACAGATTTCTGACTAAAAAACAGGGAACACACAACAAAAATGATCATCATGGTAAAAATAAAGACCTTTTTATTAAAAGATACTTGGTCAATGAAGATCCACTGAGATATGAGCACACAGATTTATTTTTGTAGTTCTTGGCCCAAGAATATCTACCAGGTTAAAATATTCTACCTGAATGCATGTGAAACAAAAAGGTCATTGTGGGCAATTCCAACTGTGGGATGAGCAGGTTCACAGTACACTGAGTGAAGAATTGGCTGAAGGGCAGGGCTCAAAGGGTTGTAGTGAGTAGAACTACTTTTGGCTGGTGACTGGTCACCAGTGGCGTTCTTCAGAGCTCAACTCTAGGGCCTGTTTTGTTCAATATATTTACCAGTGCTCTGGATGAAGGAATTGAAGGCACCATTAGCAAGTTTGCTGATGACATCAAATTGGGAGGTGTTGTTGACTCCCTTGAGGAACACGAGACATTGAAGAGAGATCTAGATAGATTGGAGCATCGGACAATGACTAATGGGATGAAATTTAACAAGTCAAAATGCTGGATATTGCACCTAGGACAGGGTAACACTGGACACAAGTATGAACTCGGAGAGGAGAGGCTGGAGAGCAGCCCTGCAGCGAGGGACCTGGGGGTGCTGGTCAGCAGCAGGCTTTACAGGAGCCAGTGTGTGCCCTGGCAGCCAAGAGGGCAAGTCAATCACAGCACGAACAGCCAGTCAAAAGAGGGGATTATCCTTCAGGGTAATTATCGTTACTTAGCCGTGGTGTGGCCTCACCCTGAGTGTTGTGTGCAGTTCTTGGCCCCACAATTTAAGAAGGATGAGAAGGTCCTTGAATGCATCCAGACAAGGGTGAAAAAGTTGGTGAAAGGGCTGGAAGGAATGTCCTGTGAGGAGCAGCTAAGGGCTTTGGGCTTGTCTTGTTTGGAGAAAAGGAGGCTGAGGGGTGACCTCATTGCTCTCTACAGCTTCCAGGGAAGGGATGGGAGGGAGGTGCTGAGCTCTTCTTCTGGGTATCCAGTGACAGGACACATCCCTGGTCATGAGAGATATAGAGAAGGCTGAGGTACTAAATGACTTCCTCGCCTCAGTCTTAACCAGCAAGGGCTCTAGCCACACCACACAAGTTGCAGAAGGCAAAGGCAGGGACTGGGAGAAGGAAGATCTGCCCTCTTTAAGTAAAGATCAGTTTCGAGACCATTTAAAGGACCTGAAAGTTCACAAGTCCATGGGACCTAATGAAATCCATCTGTGGCTCTTAAAAGAACTGGCGAAAGAACTTGCAAAGCTGCTCTCCATCATATTTGACAACTCATGGTGGCCTGGTGAAGTTCCCACTGACTAGAACAGGGAAAATATCACTCTCATTTTCAAGAAGGGAAGGAAGAAAGACCTGGACAACTCCAGGCCAGTCAGTCTCACCTCTGTGCCAGGCAAAATCATGGAGCAGATCCCCCGAAGGCTCTTCTGAGGCACCTAGAAAATGACAAGGTGATTGGTGGAAACCAAAACGGCTTCACCAAGGATAAATCGTGCCTGATAAATCTGGTGGCCTTTTACAATGGAGTTACAGTGTCCGTGGATAAGGGAAGAGCAAACAACATCATCTACCTGGGCTTGTGCAGAGCATTTGACACTTTCCCACACAACATCCTGGTCTCTAAATTGAAAAGACATAGTTTTGATGGATGGACCATTTAGTAGATAAAGAATTGGCTGGATGGTCAGACTCAAAGAGTTGTGTTGAAAGGCTCTATGTCCAAGTGGAGACCAGTGATGAGTGGTGTTCCGCAGATTGGTACTGGGACTGGTGCTGTTTAACATCATTGTTGGTGATATGGACAGTGGGATTGAGTGCACCCTCAGCAAGTTTGCAGATGATACCAAACTGTGTGGTGTGGTTGACATGCTGAAGGGAAGGGATGTCATCCAGAGAGACTTGGATAGGCTAGAGAGGTGGGCTCATGCTAACATCACGAAGTTCAACAAGGCCAAGTGCAAGGTCCTGCACCTGGATCGGGGCAACGCCAAGCACAAATAGAGGCAGGGCAATGACTGGATCAAGAGCAGCCCTGAGGAAAAAGACTTGGGGGTGCTGGTTGATGAAAAGCTCAACATGAGCCACCAATGCCTGAGTGCAGCCCAGAAAGCCAACGGTATCCTGGGCTGCATCAAAAGAAGTGTGGCCAGCAGGTCAAGGGAGGTGATTCTCCCTCTTTGCTCTGAAGTCCTCAGTACAAAAGGGACATAGATCTGTTGGAGTGGGTTCAGAGGAGGACCACAAAGATTATTAGAGGGCTCTAACATCTCTCCTTTGAGCACAGGCTGAGAGAGGTGCGGTTGTTCAGCCTGGAGAAGACTCCAGAGAGACCTGATGATGGCCTTCCAGTATCTGAAGAGGTCCTACAAGAAAGCTGAGCAAAGACTTTTTACAAGGGCTTGCAGTGATAGGACAAGGGGTAATGTCTTTAAACTGAAAGAGAGTAGCTTCAAAAAGAAGGAATGGGGAAACTTTCAAAGTGCTCTTCTTCCTTTGCTGTTATAGGCTCCTTATTCATTTTTCCTCATTAAGTGAAGACGGTAATAAAATGAAGCTTCTCAAAAAATTCTTCATTATACTTAAAGAAAGCATAATTCATGGTATATTTGGGAGCTAGTTAATTAACCACAAGGTTTATTCATTATTATGAGACAACTAACCAAGGGCAGAAAGCAGGAAATGGAACTTTCCAGACTTCACTTTGTAGACTTATCTCCTAAGATTGTACAAAACAAATTAGCTTCATTCTAACAGAAATAGAAATAGATTCTTGACTATAGCAACCTTATTGTGCTGTGCTTTCAGGGAAGCTTGTCAGTAGCTGTCTGATCAACTCTGATCTTTCTTCCCACTGTAAACATCAAAGATGCTTTTTGTGGCTTACCATAAAAATAAGCGTCAGACTCCAGCATGGGTTCTTTTTGGTTGTTGTCTTTGGGGGAACACAAAGTGCAGAAATGCTGTCTGCAGAAGTGCTAGAAGAGACCTAAATAGTTTCTGCAGTTTCTATTCACTCTGTTCCAACAACTCTTCTTTGACCCTCTTGTTTCTTTTACCAAAGTTGTACACTTAGTTTTCTACACAGGCAAATTTGCTTCAAAGTCTGTAGAGTGGATTGAGTGACAAACTTGAAAAGTTTAATATTTCTGGATAAAATATATTATATAATTCTAATGTATTACACAGTATACAGATAATATTATAGTAATATATTATTCATTATTATAACTAGACTTTATTACATATTGTTATAATATAATCTAGTATGTATTTCTAGATATAATACTTTTTAACATTTCAGGTTGGAGAGGATCCAGAGAAAGGCCACAAAGGTTGTCAAAGGACCAGAAAGCCTCTCATATGAAGAAAGGCTGGCTGAGACAATTGGTTTGTTCAGCTTGAGGAAAAGAAGGATTAGCGGAGACCTTATCACCATGTTCCAGTATTTAAAGGGTGGCTACAGAGAAGATGGAGACTCCCTTTTTATAAGGAGTCACATGGAAAAGACAAGGGGTAATGTGTGCAAATTACACCTGGGAAGATTTCCAATTAGACGCAAGAGGAAAATACTTCATGATGAGAACAATCAGCCATGAAATAATCTCCCCATGGAAATGGTGGATTCCCCAACACACTTTAAAGATTCATCTGGGCAGGGTGCTGGGCCATCTTGGCTAGACTGTGTTTTTGTCAGGAAGGGTTTGGCTAGGTGATCCTTGAGGTCCCTTCCAACCTGGTATTCCATGATTCTATGAATATTAGACATGTCATCATCAGTTCACCTTTGTTTTCACACACACTAGACCAGATCTTCAACAGACCCAAACAATGCAATGGATCTATGAAATCTGAGTCAAATTCCATACTCAGTTACATTGGTAAAGCTCATGATGTTGATTCATCAACATTACAGAGTAAGATTTGTGTTGATGAGGACAGAATGCTCTCTACAATAAAGCACCATTTTTAGAATTTCTGAAAGCCTCACAGCTTTGAGTGTCTCTTTAGCAAAGAATAATTTTACTCCTATGCTTGATTTAGGCAATAGTCCCAGTCCCTACTGTTGACAGTTGATTCAGCCTTCAGAAGTCAATTAGAAACCTACTTTAGCTACAGTATAATCATATTGCTCTTGAAAAGTCTCCCTGCAAATAATTGTCTGGGATGTGACTTGTCCCCTCCCCAGGCACCATGAAAACATCAAGACCCATTACCTGTGTGCAAAACCTTCAGAACAATACATAACTAAATATCATTAGGTTGTTCCCAAAGTAATAGGAGACCTGTCAGCATGACAGAACATCAAAGCTTTTAAAAAAAGATTAATGATATGTGTACTCCAGAGACTTACTCCAAACGTGCCAAAGGCCAGTAAAAAGGAATTTAAGAAGGCAGGATCTTTTTTTTAACTCTGCATTTATGTGTATATAAATTCATTATTATTATATAATTAGATTAAAGAATCACAGTCTGTATTAAACAAATTAAATATTATGTATTATATATTTTTGTGTTCATTTGTTGAAAAAGAGACTGGCACTTGGCTGCTATTTGGTGTGTTCTGACAACAATGTGTAAACATGAGTGCGTTTTACACACACAGTAGGTTTGCCAAGTTCATCTGTATTCTTATAAAACATTTTAAAATTAAGATCCATATATAAATGGCATAGATTTTAGCTATTAGTGAGGAAAAATATCTCTAAAATAGATAGAATTCACACTTAAAGTGGTCAGCCTTATCAGTGTTGGTTTTGGTGAATTAAAAGTCAATACATCTTTTTTTTCGCGCAGTGATCACTTAGACAACATGATCCAGATACTCAAGATGTCCCAAAAATAGAGTTGCTTTGAGGGATCCTATCAAAAAGATTGCATTGAGACCAATCTTGTACTACAGTGAGGGAGCACTTTAAACACACTCCCTCTGTTCCAGAGATGATAGCTTTGATCTGGGCTCATTGCAAAACCCCAGAGCAAAGGGGTGCTCTCCAGCATCTTTGTCAGAAACAATGCTGGTGTAACCACCTAGCCCAGGATGCTCCCTGCTCAGCATCCTGTCCTGAGCTGGAAGCCTTGTGATGACTTTCTGTGACAGGCAGAAAAATGAATGTCTAGCACAGGATTCTTAGTGTCACTACTGGGCCAAGTCCCTCAAAGACTGATATAACAATGACTAATTTTGAGGCATCAATAATTATGCTTTGTATATGCATATCATGCTTGTGGGGAGGTAAACAAAGCAAAGCTCATGTAGCCTGTCATCAAGCAAAATAATAAGGTAAAATACAAAGGGAAGAAATGAATCATCTTTTGTACCCTTCATGGTACTTTTTCCTATGTTTTTTAATAGTTTTTGATGTTTGGAGTTCTCAAGTAGTGCTGAAACCAGTACAATTACATTGTATGAAGCCACTGCAGTTACATTCATTATTTTTGATTATCAGGAAGAGCAACTTTAATCTCAAAACATGTACTGAATGTTAAAGGAAAATCTAGGGCACAAGAATATTCAGAATAAGTTTAAGCTGTGAGGCAATGACAGTTTCTTCTTCATCTGTGACAGAGGATTTCTTTTCATGTATCCACAATATACCATACTGTTCAGCTTTAAAATTCAACAGCTTTTTCTTCTCAAGAAAGGAAGTCTCAAATCCTTCCCTAAAATATTAACTAGTAAGTAAGTGGACTGTCTTAAGGATGGAATCATCTCTTGGAGATGTATGTCTTCCTAAACTACACTGTTTCCAAATACATTTGCCAACTAAAAGGGGAACTAGCATCCAGTATTGGCATTTCATCAAAATTTATCACAGCAGTGGTAAATGTGAGCACTTTGGTCAATCCAACGTATTCCAATTTAAACATTTCAAACTTCTATAGAAATAGGTAATTTTTAAAAACGCTGAATTTTTATCTATTTCCATAAACTACTTAGAAATACTTTCTATAAACTTTTCTTCTATATCTCTTGCCTATTTATGCCTCTTGTATTAAAGCCATCACTATTTCACCTCTCTACTAAACAGAATAATCTGCCATAGATTGTATGAACAAGGACCCTAATTCTGCTCTACTTCTTTCAAATTATTTTTCTTCCCCTTCCAGGCACAGCTTTCTTCCTTTCATGATTCTTGCCTGTTAATGACACCAATATGGTATACAACACGGATTCAAGTTGTCCTCAATGACTGCGATTACAGATTTTATACTATTCAGTAGTCAAATCTAAACACTTCTTCTCAGTGTAAAAAAATGATGCTTAAGGAATGCTGATTACAAATGTGCTACTGTTTTAAATTGTGCATGTGGACAACTGCACCAATTTATCCTTCATCTACCCTTATGCATGGAAATCACTGTTGATTTTAGACATGAAACTATTGGTATGATTTAACCCTATATGGGAATAAAAAAGTACTATTCGGCCTGCTAAAATTCCTGTTATTTTTGTATTAAGGGATAGTGTTTCTTTTTTTTTCTTTTAAATTCAGATAGCTTTTTTTTTATAGTGCTTAGACTTTGCCTTGCAAGTACTATAAATTTCTTTAAAGGACAGAATTAGCACAATTCAAGGATTAAGTTTGAATTTAAATATTTATCACTTTTCATAAAAATGACCTAGTCTCAAAAACATTATCAGTAAAATTCCACATAAGGTCACAAAGCTGGCATCACTTTCTATGTATGATTGCTTACATCATGAGCATTTTCAGATGTATTTCAAGAGAATCCATGAGAAAAATGATAAACTTTTCTCCACATACAGCTTTTAGGAACCCATTTAGGGAATTTCAGAGCTGTGTAATCATATAGGAAACCTATTTTTAAAAGCTTATGAATTCTGATTGACTGTGGGAATTAAACATCTCTATCTAACTGTAAACCCCATTTTGAGTGTTGTTTGTGATTCTTTCAAGGACACTGTAGTGGGTCTGTCTGNAAATATCAGAGGATAATGATATGTGGCTGATGTATCACTGTCACCACAACATATCATTAACCTGATTAGCAGTTAACCAAGAAGACTCCCAAGAAAGCATCTTTGATGATGGCCTGGCTGAAGCTAATAAAAACAATTTTCATTTTGAGTAGCTAAGTTTAAGGCTAAAAAATTCTCAAATGACGGGACATAAAGATAATTGCACTTGTCATTAAAAATGAAGATACTGAAGAACATTACAAAACTGGAGTTTTAGGAAAATACATATTACATTTACAATGGATTTTGAAAAGCACTACTGCCAGCGTCTTTAAAAGGGCTTGTCTGGGCAATGACTGAACCTGCATCGCAGAAGGGTGGGATGCTATTCAGAGGACCTGGATAAACTCAAGAAGTGGACCCATGTGAACATCAGGAGGTTCAACAAGGCAAAGTGCAAGGTCCTGCACCTGGGTCAGAGCAACTTCTGGTATCCATACAGGCTGGGGGATGAAGAGATAGAGAGCAGTCTTGCAGGGAAGAACTTGGGAGTACTGGCAGATGAGAAGCTGGACATGACTTGACAATGTGTGCTTGCAGACCAGAAGTTCAACCTTATCAGGCTACATCAAAAGAAGCATGGCCAGGAGGTCGAGGGAGGTGATTCTGCCCCTCTACTCTGCTGTCATGAGATCCCACCTGGAGTACTATGTCAAGCTCTGGAGTCCTCAGCACAGGAAGGACATGGTCTTGTTGGACTGGGTCCAGAGGAGGGTCACAAAAATGACTGGAGGGCTGGAACACCTCTCCTATGAGGACAGGATGAGAGAGTTGGGGTTGTTCAGCCTAGAGAAGAGAAGACTCTGGGGAGACTTCATTGTGAACTTTCAGTACTTAAAGGTGGCCTGTAAGAAAGATGGAGACAGACTTTTTAGCAGGGTCTGTGGCAATATGACAAGGGATAGTGGTTTTAAACTGAAAGAAGGTAAGCTTAGATTGGATATAAGGAAGAAATTTTCTGTGATGAGGGTGGTGAAACACAGAAACAGGTTACCCAGTGAGCTGGTAGAAGTCCCATCCTTGGAAACAGTCCAGGTCAGGTTGGACATTGCTCTAAGCAATGTGATCTAGTTGAAGATGTCTCTGTTCACGGCAAGGAGGTTATACTAGATGAACTTTAAAGGCCCCTTCCAGCACAAAACATTCTATGGTTCATTGAAGAGAGGGGTATAGACAGTGCTACAGCTCACCCAGAGCAAGCTTCATTGTGCATGGCTCCAGCAAATGGGTAACCAAAGCCACCAGTTTGGTTAGTGATAGAAGGAGGAGCTCAGCTGCTGTGGTAGAAAACTTTGAGCTGGCCTACAACCAGTATACCTATACAAAATTTCCTGGAGTTGACAATAATAAGGTGATATAGGATGTTATTAAAAGAACATATTGCCAGATCTCATTCATGGTTTTTCAGGGAGGGATGAAATGCACATGAGAGTTGGGGTGACCTCTTGACAGGGCATTTCAACACACTTCAGGACAAGGATGAGTCTGCCACACTTCACGCTGCAGAAGAGCTTGCAAGTTGAAAGAAGTGGAACTAAGAGCCAAGAAGTCGTATGTACTGAATCTCTGATCATTTACTTTCATCTGTCAGGAGCATACCATTAATCTATGTATTTTCCAGTTTTATTACTGATAGTCCATAGATCATTTGATCACCTATCCAACATGAGTGGCTTTGTAAGGATTGATAAATGTTTTTACTGTACTTTGGATATTTATGATCCTATAAAAATACCAAGTACTAGAACAAAGATAGAAGCAGGGGAGTAACATGTGTTATTTTACAATTATTTTTCCTTTAAATATGTCAGTCCAGAAAAAGAGTTTATAAGGAAAATCCTATACTTAGCAATCACAACTAAAAGAAAACCAAAAAGTTCACAGCCCTGAAGTTACTAATTAACTTTTGAGACTGTTTCAATAGAAAACAAAAAGAAAGACAGAGTTCCTTTGAGACTGTTTGAAAATATTTCCAAGAAAAGGATACAGTCCATTCTGGAAGTAAACCAGGTACATATCGACATGGAGTTGATATGTTACATATGGAGTTGATATGTTATATATAAGTTATACCTTTCTGACAAATCCTTTCCTTTTCCTTGAGAAAAAAAAATAAAAATCAAACTTGTGATTCTTTATTCTTCAGATTACAATACCGCCTTCTGTTATCTTCCCTGCTGTGCTTTTAGATATTTCCATGCAATTTCCTTAGTGATTTTTACAAATCTATTCCCAAGCAAGTTGTGCAGTTAAGCTCCTGTCCTCTTCAGGCCTCCTGTTCTGTTAGTAACTGAGCAAAGGGGTAAAGGAAAGGCTTGCAGAGCAAGACCAGAGAGCTTCCTTCAAGGGAGGTGTTTTTTTCTATCATCTGTTTGGAATCTACATTTTCTACAGAAAAGTGCCATCATTTGTGGAAATGCATTCCTGCTGATGCACTCTAGTAGCAGTGGGAGAAATGAAAGACACAAAGAAAAAGCACAGATGAGGAGTGAGCTGAAGGTTTATATCCACAAAGAGACTGAGGAAGAAGGTCATAAAATGCAATTTTTCTGACATAAATACATTTTTCAGAGAGATCTTTGACATGTTGACAGAGTTTCAAATTAAAAGGAAGAATCCTACCTTACCTAAATGATATAATACGGCAATGTTCAGTACTAACTGCTGAGATTTGAAAGCGGCAGCTCTTGATAAGAGATAAAAAATGTGGAAAAGCTCTCAGTAATAAATCACAGCCTTGAACCAAGAGTTACTACGTTTATCAACCGGGACTAGAGAGATTCCTTAGTAAAACACAGGAATATGATATGTGAGTATTTATCTCAGCTGTGGTGGACTGTACTCCAGTGCTGGACTGTACTATTTCTATTACTGACTGTGCAACAATAGTAGTCTATATCATTACTAGGACAATCACAGTCTTTAACATACAACTTTATGTAATAACAATTCCATGTCAAAGGACATATCAATGAGTTGATGACATCCTATGGTTTCTCTGTCCTTGGGACAAATTCATGTAGCATAAGGAATATGTGAAATGATGGCCTTCTGCATGTGCTTGTATTTTCCTCTTACTTGATGTAGCTACATTGGAAGACTCCTTGTGCCTCAGGTTTCCTGGGATACAAGAAACAAATTTGGACCACAGAAACAAATTCAATAATTAGCTCATTTTCCAAATGACAATTTAGATTTAAAAAGCAAATTTCTTCCAGCAGAAATAGGACAGTAGAGATAACTCTGTTTTTAATGGTCTTGTGCTGTCTGTCTCCACAATGGTCTTGTTGAAAGCTGGTGTTATAATTGAGGGGCATAACCCTACACAGTCTTGATGTCCTAACACCACTTAGTATCACCAGTCTAAGTGTCATTGGTCTAAGCAAAAATCAACTTGTAGGCAGTCTCTTAGTTTCTTATTTTATTCAGGCCTAGTGTGAACTCTCTTTTTAAGTAACAACAATATTTAACTAGGTGTCCTGGTTTAAGTTAGAACTAAACCAACTGTTCGGTGATTTTACTTTTCAGATGAGTCTCTGCTAACAAACTGCACTTTCTGAAGTTAACAGCATGTTTTTGCAGAGAGTGTCTGCTTCTAGCAGTGATAATGCTTGTTGTTTAGAGTTACTATCAAGGTTTGGTGTTTAGACCAAGGTCACTTCTAAATCTTGTGCTCCGTGTTGTGGGGTGCAGAAAGTGAAAGGCTGCATTTGCAGGGAGGAATGGCGAGGACAGGTGACCCTAAACTGACCAGCAAGTTATTCCATCCCTTATACATCATATTCAGCAAAAAGCTGAGGGATCACGAAGGTCTTGCCTCTTGCTGCCCTTCTGCCTTCTTGGCCCTTCTCATCCCTTTTCATGGCTTCTTTGCCCTTCTTCCTGCCCTTCTTGTCAATGGCTGGCATCCGAGGAGGACTCCATCCATCTGGCTTTGATACCGATTTACGTGTTCATGAACCCATCTCTTGAACCCAGTTTCTGTCTGCTGTTGAGCCCAATCTGGGACTTTTCCGCTGCTTGCTCCACAGCATCGGTGGTGATGGTGAGGTAATTGTCATTGGGTGTAGGTTGGGTTTGATACTGGTTTTGTATATATTTTTATATATTCTATTTTATCACTACCTTCATTAAGGTAATATTTTAGTTTTCTAATCCAGAAGCCTCTCTTTCTCATTCTCTTCCTCTCCCATTTGGGAGGGGGCCCAACAGTGATACATAAGTCTCTCTCCCTTACCCCCTTTCTCTTTTTAGGGGGAAAAGAAGGGTTAACAGAGAGCATCCATTATAGGTCTAGTGGACTGACCCTAAACCTTGACACAAGGCTTATCCACGAGGCAACTTCCTGGTTCTGGTGGTTCTGAACCAAACCATTGGTACAACCTGTGTCAAGGTGTCATTTTGTTGCTTAATGAAAACAAGCTTTTCCCATTGTTATTAGCACAGTCCTTCAGTGTGGCAGGTACTTTGCAGTGACTCAAGTTTACTTTGCAAATTACTCTGATGCCAGTGCTTTATGCTAGTGTGTGCAGTGATAGATCATTAAAAAGGATTATCGCAAGCAAAACATATTTGTGTGAACACACTGAAACTTCATGCAAAAGGCAGTAAGTTATTGACTGTAAACAACTGTCATCTGCCAAAGTCATTCTTTTTGCCTCAACTCTGGGACATTGTGGAAAAATGGCTTAATAAAGATATGACGAGCTGTAAGATAGTAACACAGTGAAGTTATGAGATTATTTTTTTAACTCTGGGGCACATAAAGTTAAATAACTAACTACAAACCCTCATTCTCAGAGTATTTAGTGCCCACAGTTGCCTTTGTTAGACTTACAAGAATTAAATACTTCAAAGACATTTTTACATTTTTTTTTAAGTGAGATTTTTAAAATAAGCAATCACAGCTGAGACAAAAAAAGTTCAGTTACTGTAAGCTAACACCTGGAAATTAAACATCATTCTCTAAAATGTGTGGCAACTTCATTGGTTATAACCTGCACAGTGGAAGCCCATATATCCCCCATTTCATTGCTTCTCATTATGCTGGGTTTTTTCATTAATTCTTCCTTCTTGGAGGATGAACAATTTACAAAAAAACTTCACCTCTTTGTGTAAATCTCCATTAGAAGGAAGTTAATATAAAGAATTGATAAGTTATGAAGGGAGAAATGTTACAGGATAGGAATTTTATTCTCATCATAACTAGGTGTTGTTTTCCTATTTGCTTTGTATTGATGGCTGTTGTCCCATGAGCAACAGAAAACAACTTATCAGAAAAGTTTCTCATATAGGTGTACATGTACTGCATATCCTGGAATTGTTTGAGTTTGCTTGGTTTTGTCTGCTGTTTCTCATTTCCTTAGTTGAGGTTATAACTTCAGAATTAGAAATGAAAAATGATAGTAACTGTAGCAACGTCAGTAATTACTAAGTACTTCCATTTTAATGTCCCTGAAGGGCACTTCAGTGGTTGTGTTTATAACTATTCAGAAAAAAAGGCCTCCTCCTCTTCTGCCAACATATTGAAAGGCAGGGATTCTTTCTTCAGATGCCTTAGTACAGGCACGCCCAAGTTATCAGGTAAATCATACGGGTGGTGGTTGAATACACAATATTAACCTCATTGCTAAAATTAGAACAGACATGAAGTTCAAATGAAATCTGTTAATCCAGGTGGGAGAGAGGTTTTAGGCAGGAGGAAAGGGATTTGCCATAAATACAACAGGCAAATACAAATAAATAAGTCTCTGAGGATCTGAAAGAGGTCATCTAGCCTATCCACCTGCTCAGAGACAGAGTATATAGCATCTCTAAGATATACATAATCTCTTCTTGAACCATCTTCACCAGAGAATTATGACAAACACCCTCCATAATCTGATCCAGTGCTTAACTATGCTTAAACACAAAGGTTTTTTCCTATAATGTACCCCACAGTACTGCTCATGAACACATACAGCCTGCATCAGCTGCTGCTTCTGCAACAGCATCACACATGGCTATATTTAGTGTGGTTACAGTATGAACCAGGTGAATTTTCAAAGCACTGTTGTCACGTCCAAAGTAGTACATTTGAATATCTGACTTCTTATTTGTGAGTCTAACTGTCATTATCACATTTAATCTTGTTGATGTATTAATTTTCAGGATCATAACTTACTTCCATATGCCCAGTATATCAACAAGCTGCTTGTGCTAGACAATTCTGCCTGCCAGGCCAGCCGACACCATCTAAGTACCCTCTTTTCAGCTCCTGTAAGAGGGCAAAATTCCTCAAATTTGGACAAAGCTGTTCTTTGAGGTTACATTTTGAGATAATTCTAGACAATTCTATCTACATTTGTGTGTCTCTTTGAACCACTCCTTTTCTAACAGTGTGTTAAAAGGAAAGAATATAACCTTCGAAATAAAACTTGGGAAAAAACCCTGTATCTTGTGGATGGGGTCTTCAAGGCATTCTATGGAGTACCATTATGAGCAAGCCCAAAGGGGATAAAATGAAACTTGATTAACTTTCACAAGTCTTTCTACCATTTGTCTGTGTTTTCATCAACACTGCACTAAAAAGAGAAATTTAGTCATACCTTTGCCAGAGAAAATAAGAAAAGAAATTATCTTCCTTAGGGGAGACTCTGGGACTCAGATGACACTCTTCAGTGCTCCACAAGTAGAGATCTAGAAATTTAGTAACCAGAAATTAATACGAATACATTTCTTTAAGATGAAAGAAGAGAACAACCTCAAGACATTGCCTACCTACTTTCAGACCTAAACATAAAAAGCAGTTTTCTCCCCAATATACTTTCACTATGGGTGTACTACTTAGTACAAGTATAAAAATTTTAAGTGTATTTAAATATATTCCAGTAGTTAGATCCAGAATATTCTAGTCTCATTTCTTTCTTCATGCACTTGATCCAGTAGGCTTGGAAACATTTGGATTCAATTATAAACATTCAGGTAAATGAACTGTTTATTAGATTCACAATGTTCACTAGATTCAAGGCATGCTCATATTTCCAAACAATTCCTCTCCTTTGATGCCAGCAGCTGGAAGTTAGTGCAGTAATTTCTTCTAGTCACAGTATTTTTTTCTCATTGCTCTAGCAACATAAGAAGTGGCAAGACATGTGCCTTGGAACTGGAAGACGA
>VYZX01025657.1:8720-54086 GCA_013401335.1 Brachypteracias leptosomus
TTGACCACGACTCTCTGGCTTCTTTCCTTCAGCCAGTTGGTAGTCCACCTCACTACCCGTTCGTCCAGTCCACACTTCCTCAGTTTAGCTGTGAGGATGCTGTGGGAGACCTTGTCAAAGGCTTTACTGAAGTCAAGGTAGACCACATCCACTGCTCTGCCATCATCCATCCACCTCGTTATATCCTCATAAAAGGCTATGAGGTTGGTCAAGCACGACTTCCCCTTGGTGAAGCCATGTCGACTGCCCCTAATGACCCTCTTATCCTTGATATGCTTTGAGATGGCACCAAGGATAAGGTGTTCCATCACTTTCCCAGGGATGGAGGTGAGGCTGACCAGTCTGTAGTTACCCGGGTCCTCCTTCTTGCCCTTTTTGAAGACTGGAGTGACATTTGCTTTCCTCCAGTCCTCAGGCACCAAAGCAGTAGGCCTGGTGTTTCCAGAATGTAAAAGCAGAAGGATCAACAGGGCTGTACCTAGCAGGAAAATCATATGGCAATGACCAGAGGTTTGTAAGCAAATGTTATACACGTTAGACAAACTCCACTGAAATCGTTGGAAGGGGGGAGGGGGGGGGAGGTGTGATGTGTGTTTCCTTGTTCTCCTGTATCTAAATATCTGTCAAAGAAGGTTTTCTCATTCTGACTGAATGACAGGATTTGCACATAGTTCTTAATGATGCTTATTGATAAAGGCAAGGCTGGGCATAGCTGTAAATAGGGAAAAATTCAAAGTTGCAAACTTGCACCTTTGCTACGGTATAGTTTACCTGGAAACATTTCAGAGCTGAGGCTGCAATTTTCTGCACCATCCCTGAGGTCAGAGATCACTTTTCTCCCAAACCACACAGTATTGATTGCACTATATCCGCTCCAAATCCCAGCATCTTGAGTAAGTATTTTTCATTGGTTACTATAATAAGTAATTGAACAGTTTCTGGAAAGGGCCAGAGGGGGAGAGCCTTGGGATAACACATTCTTCTGAAAGCAAAAGCTAGGCAAATTCAATTTGAAATTGAAGTGCAATTAATCATCAGTGAGGCTTTGCAACAAATCTGCTAGAGATGTGGCAGTTTCCCTGTCATTTGAAATTTTTCCCTGTATTTCAAGTCTCTCTGGAAGGAATGATTTAGTGAAACCAAGTTAACGTAGTAACACTCAATATGACTTGTGCTGATAAATGGCCACAGAAGTTCTTTTGTAGATTTAAAAATTATCCTCTTTCTAAAAACAATGCATGATATCCCACAAAGATTTACTTTGCAAATCAGAGGAGTATATTAGTAAGGGGTTATTTTTCCATCAGGTCTGAGTACAATGTGTGTATGTGGTTGGTCAGCTCAGAATTGCAGCCACAAATCTGTAAAAGACCCTAGATGCTGACACACTCTTGCTTTGCTTGTTAGCCTGGACTAAACGTGGTTTGTAACCTTTTTTGAGCTGCAGACCCCTGAATACTTTTTAGTAAGCCTCCCTGTAGCATACTGCAGCTTGCTTAGAAACTATTTGCTATTCCTAAAGACTATATTTGTATGCTGTAGAAATAGCCACAGGAATGGATTTATGGATCCGAGAGTCCCAAAAACCACTGCACTATATGACTTTTTTCTGATCCCATGGGTCTTCTGCGTTCATGTCATGTTATCCTTCTGCTACACTCTTTAGTCTTCAGCAGGCATCCACATTTGCCCACAGACTACAGATTTCATTCAAGGCCTGTTGGATTCTCCAAAGTCACAAACTTTTATTCACACAGCAGAGAATGGTTTGTATAGAAAAAAAAAAAAAAAAAAGGAAAAAGTTCCAATAAGCCTAGAGAAAGTAAGGTCAGTTAATTTTCTTCACATTGGAGGAAAAAATGATTCTGCTTAGCTCTGTTTGTTATATTTCTTATGTCTCATTTCCTAATGAAAGACCTAGAAGGTACTGAGGGTATGTCGTGGTTTAACCCCAGCCAGTATCTAAGCCCCACACAGCCACTTGTTCACTGTTCCCCACTCTTCCTCCACCCCTGGTGGGACAGGGGAGAGAATCAGAAGGGTAAAAGTGAGACAACTCATGGGTTGAGATAAAGACAGTTTAATAGGTAAAACAAAAACTGTGAGAACAAGCAAATCAAAACAAGGAATTTATTCACTATTTCCAATTGACAGGCAGGTGTTCAGCCATCTCCATCACATCTAACAGTGACTTGGGGAGACAAATGCCATCACTTCAAATATCCTTCACTTCCTTCTTCTTCCTCCAGGTTTCTATGCTGAGCATGACGTCATATGATGTATCATATCCCTTTGGTCAGTTGGGGTCAGCTGTCACAGATGTGCCCCTCCCAACTTCTTGTACACCTCCAGCCTACTCGCTCATGGTGTGATGAGAGAAGCAGAGAAGGTATTGATGCTGTGTAAGCATTGCTCAGCAACAGCTAAAACATCTCTGTGTTATCAGCATTGTTTTCAGCACAAATCTAAAACATAGCCCCATGCTAGTTACTATGAAAAAAATTTAACTTTATCACAGGCAAAACCAGCACAGGGTACTTCATTGTTACATTGTCTGTCTGTATGTCTGTTTGTTGTAAATAAAAATATGTTCGCTAATGACTTTTTTGGCACAACAGTGATACTCCCCTACTGTCTTCTGCCTTATGCCTGGTTATTTACATCCACATAGGCAGTTGATATTTAAGGTGGATAAGATGCAATTAAAAGCATAAAGTAATTAAAACAAATGTATCATGACTCTGTCCTAGGTTTTGCCAGGGAGACAGTATTTAATGAAGCATAGCATTATCTGACAGCCCTTCAACTCTCCTCTAATTAACTTGCAGCTCTTCAAATAAATCCTTTGAACATGGTGGGACTGTCTGTGAATGCAATGTTTTGCATGCCACTTCAGAAGACATTGACCTCTTTAATGTGGCTGTGGGGCCAGCTCTCTAGTTTCTTTCTCCATTAATTGCTCCTTGCCTTGAAAGCTGTATTGGTGCATTTCCCTAAAAAGAAATTTTATGGTACTTTCATGAAAAAGTACTATAGCAGGATAGTGTATGTACTCCAGGATTCAAAATATTAATGTGTGTCTTATTGAAAAGGATTCTTTGTGTTCACCTGTTACAAGGTGCATTCTCCCTTCCAAACAGCAGCCAAAATAACGGGACTGTTTTCAAAACTTATATGGAGTTTCTGGGATCCTCTGTTTTTCTCAAATGTGTGTCACTCTCCCGTATGACAACACTTGGATGCTATTTTGAGAGATGCCTAACCAAAGAATATTAATTGCTACCATCAAAATTCACTTATTATTGACCAAAAAGCCAAATGTTGTATTTTAAGATTCTACTTCAGTTCATCCAGATTTAACACCTTGTCCCTGTGATGAAGGGCAGGTGTGAAGCAAGCCATGACCCCGTTCCTCCCTTCATTACTCATCTTCTAGTGACCAGAAATCACAGACTAGCTTATATATCCAAAGAGATAAAGGTGAAGGATTTAAACCTCCTCAGATGGGAAAGAGAGCCCAGGTCATCTTTATCTGTAGGGTTATGCTTTGAAGAGAGCCAGGCCTGGGGGGATGCAGAGGCCAGCTGCAGATCAAAGCAGACAGAATGTACTGATGTGCTAACGGCGCCACAGTTAAGATAAACACTTTGGAAGGGAGTGTGTGAAAGCAGGATGTGTTGGTAGGGTTGGTGAGATATGCTCTGTAGCCAGCAGTAACGCTTTCAAGGACTCGTACTTGAAGCCTGCAACCAATCATGTACTGACTGCTGCGTGAAGGGAAGCATATTACTGTATAAATATTGCGGTGATTCATGAATAAAGGGTCGACTTATGCACATCATATTGGTGTTTGTATCGTCCACGCCTCACAACCCCACACTTATCCTCAGAGATGGCTGCAAGGGAGTGTTATGCTGGACAAAAGAGGAGATCATTTATCCCTGCTTCACCATATACTATATGTAAAAACCTTCCTTATAGCAGAAGGATCATTTAGAGGAGAATACACCCAGTATGTGTCCCCTGAAGATCAGTAATTTTTCTTCTCTTTTTTAGTGGACACTTCTCTTTGAGTTTTATATATGATGTAGAGGTTAAAAAAAGAAAACATGATGAGGATGGACTGAATTTCATCAGATGTAGAGTTCTCCTGACTTTCACCAGTGAAGACTCTGATTATTCTTACTAATGACTTACATTTTAAGCTTAAGAATAATTGTATACATACCTGAGAAAGTGTGGGTGTCCAAGATACTACATTCTATCCCAGCACGTGCCACTTATAGAATCATAGAATCATCAGGGTTGGAAGGGACCTTAAAGATCACCTAGTTCCAACCCCCCTGCCATGAGCAGGGACACCTCCTACTAGATCAGGTTACTTAGAGCCTCATCCAGCCTGGCCTTAAAAATTTCCAGGGATGGGGCTTCCACCACCTCTCCGGGCAACCAGTTCCAGTTTCTCACCACCCTCATGGGGAAGAACTTCTTCCTAACATCTAATCTGAATCTACCCACCTCTAGTTTTCAGCCATTCCCCCTAGTCCTACCACTACCCAACATCCTAAANTAATGAAACAGACGGCTGACAGTGAAAGTGTTTGCTTAATGACTTGATAACTATAAGTTATCAGTCATGATTCTCTTCAGTATAGCTTAAAAACTACCCTCAAGGCTAGCTTTAGCATTACAGAAAAAGTCATGTTGATAGTTCTTGCACTGTTGCCTGAAACCACATTTGACAACACATTTACCATAGCAACAGTGCTTTAGTGTTTGCCAGTCCATGTCTACTAATGTACAGCATAGTCATGTAGCTTGTTGCATTAATACTGAAAAAAACCCTTCACAGACATTTGTAGGTTCTTTCTGTGGTTGTTCCAGCCTCTCATTAGGACATTGGTTAATAACACAAGCTTGCACAACTCTGCTTTTGCTTGGACAGTTCATCTTACCTTGTCAGCTCTATTTGACACTAAAACTCAAATTTTCGAGCATATAGTTGTTCTTCTTATGACTTACAACCTTCTGTACCACCGATATCCAGTGTTGATTTTCAGCTCCTTTGGCTTCTCAAAGTATACCTTTCCAGGGTTATATTACTGTATTTGTCATTCAGTAGCTGAAATCACTGTTAGTCTTCATTGGCAAGCTTCAGTCGTTATTTTTCGTCTAAAAACTGGTTTTGCCCTTTTTCTTTCCCCTTTTTTTTTTTTTTTTCTTTTTTGGAATGGACATTGTCTCACAACCTTTCTGGAACCCCCTTTGATGCAGATTATACTTTCCCTTATGACTTCAGAGATGACAATTTATGTGCAGCACGAGAGGGCTAAGAAGGGACAAGAGGAGTAGGTCCAGGACTAACAAGGTGAAATCCTGGAATGTGAAACAGGCTTGATATGAAGCAAGTTTTTCTAATACTGAGGTCAATGGACAAAGAAAATAGTTTCCCAAGACAAGGAGAAAAGCCCTGATAACACATTTTAAACTACTTAGCAGTAGGGCTTACTGGGAGTTTTTCAGATGAAAGGTGAAATCTGAGCCACTTGAATGTGGGACTTCTCGCAGAAGTGCATCAACTACATTTGATAGGTTTGAGTAGCTGCTCAAGCATCGGTGGAGAAGGTGTACAGTCAGTCTTCTAATGGTTAGGAGTTTTATTATTAGTGTGCTCATCTACACCGTGATCCCACCTTCCACAAATAATAGATACTGGTAGAGTTAAGCAAGGCCAGGAAGAGAGGAGACACTGGAAAACTTGGACCTTAGGCTGGGAAATAAGTGTAAGAACCTGAGAGTAAGTCCTGGTCTGTATCAAGTAGATCAGCGTGTTGAACAGAATAACAAAATGCAAGGGACTTCTGGACGTGATCTGGTTCAACCCATCTGCTCAACCCACCTAGACCTGGCTGCCCAGGACTGTGAATATCTCTAAGGGTGGAGACTCCACAACCTCTATGAGCAGCTTGTGCAAGGGCTTTGTCATCCACACAGTAAAAGTATTAAAATGTGTATTTCCAACATCACTTTTCTGGTTTGCTTTTCTACTGTCTGAGTAAAAAGGTTTCTTGTACAGACAGAGTTTTCATCTAGCTTTCAATTTTGAGAAAAGTATTTGGAAAATACAGAAAAGTAATTTGCTGCAGTCCTTCTTGTTTTCAGAACTGCAAGGACAATTATTTCCACAGCAGTGGGATACAATGCTTCCTCTAAGAGCACCAACCTGACCATTGGTGCATGTGTAGAGCCTGAGAGTAAAAAGACAGATCAAGGGATCAGAAAGGGCAAATATTGCTTGAGCAAGCCCATATGCAACATATTCTAGGGTAATCCTGTTTCCTCAGAAGTCTTTGGCCTCAGATACTGCTCCCTGGATTTTGAGGGCTTTGTCTTGTTCTTAGATGAAAAACTGGGTTGCAGAGGCTGAATATTAAAGCAAATGAGTTCTCATGACACAGGATACCACTAAACAGTTGCAGAGAGCAGAGAATGCTTGCCGTCCTATAGACATGTTCAGACAGGGTAGTAACCTGTCATCCATGACCAGCTGAATTCTGTAAACTAGTAACATAACAGAAGTTGTAAGATTACCTGAAAACATTTATAACCAACAGCCTGTATAACATTTGATATGAGTGCATCAGGAGCAAGACAGCAAGATGTAAGAGGACAGGGTAACATCCCATAGCTCCAGCAAGAGCCTTCATATTACTTTCACAGTCTGTGTACTCCCTGCTCTTTCAGGGAGGAACCATGGAGTGATAAAATCTTTGAGTGAAGAGCCTAAAATACAAGCTTCCCTGCAGAGCCATCAAATACATTTGAATTTATATTCCAAATCTGAATAATAAAATCCAGAAGAGAGAAGACACTGGGGTGGCTGCCCTGCAGAAAATCCTAAAATAAAAACTGAGGGCACCATTCAGAAGAGGGGCTCTTGCCATTAGTACTAAACCTTCAGTTCTTTTGGCCAAGATGCATCCTGGAACTATGAGGTAAGAGAAAATGAGCAACGAGAAGAATACACTGTTTTAAAGGAACAATTCTGACTGCATGTATTTGTTTAACCTATAACCTTTTGTTTCCTACCTTGCAATGAGAAGCTTGACCTTAAAGTGTCCATACATATACTCTTGCTTTTTCTTTTATTTTATTCCCTCTTTATTACCTTAGTGCACAGTAAATTATGGACCAACTAGAAACATATAATGATCTGTTTTTTCTAAAACAAAGAATCCAAAAAGAATAATCTGTGCAGACAGTCAAGAATGGCCTATGCCACAAGTATTTAAAGCGTTTCCTTATAACTTGCAAAAGGATCCTTGGAGGATTGCTATTAACAAGTGAAAATTTTAGAGAGAAATTTCCTTCTGCCTTTCCCTTGGTGGGCTTTATCTAATATACATCCCACAGGAAGAGAAAGGAAACAAACCATCTTGTCTTTTTCATAGAATCATTAAGGTTGGAAAAGACCTCTAGGATCATCAAGTCCAACCTGTCCTTTTTGAACAACCCCGATGCATCACACTTGCCTAAACAATAAATCACATCTCCAAAGTGTCTCCTATTAACAGAGGAACCAATGTGACTCAAAATCTGTCTTTGGGGATGCTTCCTCAAGAATCTTTTGCATGAATAGACATCTCCTTGCACAATCACAGTCCTTTTCTTACAAAGGATGCCCTTCAGAGATGGTATTACTTTGCAAGTTCTTTATCCCACAGAATGACTCAGATCTCAAACTGCTCACAGAGCTCAAACTTCCCAAAAGTAATGATGTCACCCTTGTCTTGTCAGGGACAAGAAAGAATGGTAGCAGAAAAATGTGGACACTAGGCTACTAAGACAATCAATATATTTTTATGTTGTACCTCCTCAACCACTAAAGAATCTCCCCGTGCAATTTCAAGGACAGTAATCTTGGGGAAGAAGGACATATCAATTCTTTTGTTGTCCAGATCATGCTTTTCTGCTTTTCAAAGATAGATGCAATGCCAGCAATTCTCCAGTTAAATGACTTGAACTCGATAAAGTCCTTAATTGAAGTCTTGCAACTTCATATGGTGAGTCTCAGTCTATTAAGGCAGAGGAGATCTGCCCGCTTGACATGAGGACATTCATCTTTTGAGGTCAATGTAGAGGTGGCAATTTTGATTTCTATGGGTTTGTTCTATTAGCTGTTCCACCTTAGCCCCAATTTTCTTTTTTGTCATCCAAGGAGAAAAATAAAAGAAAAGCTATGAAAAAGTTTGCAGGCTTCTGCAGAAACTCTTTCAAAGCTTAACTGCTTGGGAAGTCTTAATGTACAACAGCCTTACTGCTTTTACAGGCCACCTCTTGCTCCTTTCTGACAGCTTAGCAAAGTGACAGAATGGTGCAGAAACCCAAGTAATACTTTTGAAGATCTAGAAAATGAGTTACCCTTTGTAACAATCATCAAAACATTATTGTGAATGACTTAAATGCTAACTGTTTGCATCTAGAAGTGTGTTTCATTGTCATGGTCTTACAACATGTGTAGTAGAGCTACAGAAGCTGCACTGCAGGAGAATGTTACAGAACTATCATGATCTGATTTATCATTGGTTGCAGTCATGGGAATCATGAGCATTTAAATATTATCCTCTGTCTGTGGATTTGTTGGTGGTTATCAAGTGACATGCTACAATCTAGATTTTAAAAACTAGGAATTGGTACACTCAAAACTTTGTTTAAAGAATTAATTGTTTTTATAATTGAAATCTTAACAGTATAATCATTATTAATCCAGATTTAATTATTACAGATAAAGAAAAAATAACAATACAACCAGAGCTGATATACAAACACTTCTTATTTTCTACCTCTTTTGAGGAGTTACACTGACCCACTCTCTGCTCCTTTGGGCCCAGATGTAGGTGGTTTCATGCTAGTGATGGTGGGCATGGTTAGTCATCAGCATCTGAAGGCTTTTACTGGGAAGGAAGAACATGATATTCACATAGATGATTTCTTCTTCCTCATCCCAGGATATACCTGGGGACATTTTAATATTTTCTAACATGCTTTTACACCTTGACTCCCTATCCACAAATACCCAGTCAATTAGAAAAATCATTATTACAACAAAACCAAGTGAAACAAGGCTGCAGGCAGGTCACAAAATATTTGTACAGAGCAAGCCTGACAAGCCTCAGTCCTGAGACTGTGCAAACTCAGTACAAAGCTCATGGCCTATCACCAGAAGGAGCAATACCATATCATATGCCTACAAAATAATAAAATCCATATAAGTATATTTTTCAAATTAAAACTTCAGTGATGAACAGTTTGCCTCTACTGTTGCTGCATGGATTCTGCTTGTCACTGAAAATCTTTCTCAGGGAGATAGAAAGGTTTCCTTAAAATCTATTGCCTTGCACACTACATCTGCAGTTCCTCATCCTTCAAAATGTTATTCTGCACTCATTTTAATGTTAGAAAAAAAAATAATGAGAAGTTGAATGGCGTTGCCTGTTCTGGGAAGAGTTTGTAAATCCCTACAAAAAACCTCAGCAGCATTCCATTCAATTTCTGTGAAACTGCCTTTCAGGGACAGAAACAGAGGTCAAGCTTACACTCATAAATCTGCTTACAGTTAGTGCAGGTGTGAAATGAAGGTGGCATGCAGGTAATTGCTGTTGTGATTGTATGGAGAAAGGTAAGCAAACTGTGGACTGTGGTCCAAGTTCCTTCCCTTCTGGAAGCCTCCTGTGTTAGCAGAATAAGTTACAGAATCACAGAATAATGAAGGATGGAGGGCACCTCTGCAGATCGTCTAGCCCAATCACATGCTCGGAGCAGAATCAGCTAGAGCAGGTTGCTCAGGAATACATCCAGGCAGGTTTTTATTATCTCCAGGGATGGAGACTCCATAACTTCTTTGGGCAACATGTACCAGTGCTATGTCAGCCTCACAGTAAAAATCTTTTATCTATGTTTAAGTGGAACCTCCTGTGTTTCAGTTTGTGCCCAATGCCTCTTGTCCTGTTACTCAGTGCCACTGAGAAGAGCCTCGATCTCTCCTCTGTGGTTATCCCTCCTCTGGGATTTCTACATATGGATTAGATCCCCTGGAGGCTTTCCCTCTCCATGTTAAGCAGCCCCAGCTCTTTTGGCTTCTCATTGTATGAGAGGTATTCCAGCCCCTTAACCATCTTTATGATCCTGTGCTGGACTCGCTTTAGTAGTGCTGTGGATCCCAGAAGCAGACCCAGTACTCCAGGTGTGTCTCACCAGTGCTGAGCAGTGGGGATTACCTCCCTCAACCTGCTGGTAATGCTCTAACTAAAACACCTAGGAGGCTGTTGACCTTCTTTCTGTAAGGACATATTGCTGGCTGACATTTCACTTGGTGTTAAAAGATTCCCTGAGCTTTTTCCTGCAATAGTTTTTTTTCACTTGCAAACTTACTGAGGATGTACTTTGGCCTGTGATCCAGGTCATTGCCCCCAGTATCAACCCCTGGTATATGCCATCAGTGACCAGCCTCAGGGTCGTCTTTGTGGTGATGATCACAATCCTCCAAGCCTGGTAGTTCAGCTAGCTTTCAGTCCACCTCACTGCCCATTTATCTGTCCATTAAACAACTTAGCTTGTTTGTGAGGGTGTCACACATGACAGTTTCAAAAGCCTTGCTAAAGCTGAGATAACACCTACTACTCTCCTCTCACGCACTGAGCCAATAATCTTGTTATAAAAGATTATCAGTTTGGTCAAGCAAGACTTTCTCTTCATAAATCCATGTTGACTGATCCAAATCATCTTCTTTCTCGTCATAAATCCATGTTGACTGATCCAAATCATCTTCTTACCCTTCATGTGTTGGTCTGTAGAGAGCTGCTAGCAGCTAGAAACTAAAGGCTAGAAATGAGGGCTTTATTAACCTCATTCCCATTTTCAGGGGAAGAATTCCCTTTCAGTTGCTTTTCCTAAACACTGATGTTCATGGTGTGCTGGCCATTGGAGAAGGGAGCAGTAAGCACCATTCCTTTGTGCTTTCTCTAGTGGCTCCCAAGTGAGTACAACAGAAACTTCTTTTAAATGAGGACAAGATTTGTGAGGTAAGAAGTGGTAATGACTTCAGAAAGAGATTAGATGGGGAAAACTAAGTCAGGGAATACTTGGAAGGAACTCAAACTGGGAGCATGGTTGGGGGCAGAGCAAGATGGAAAACCTAGGAAGAGAAGGATTGAGTCTGTATGGGGATGGAGGCTGAACATAGGAAAGGTGGGGATGGACAGATGGGAGATTACTGAGGAAGGGAGGAAGCCTCAGAGATGAGTTTGGTGATGGAATGAAAGAAAGAACGGCTTCAGGACATGCTGGATCATCAGGGAGGAACCTTTGAGTCACATCAACAGTTAAAATGTGGTGTGACTTGAAAAGAGGCCAAACTAATAAAGTCTGCTGGGATTATTGATTTGCATTTCACAACTGATTTGCATTTCTCCTGTCACGACAATTGCAGGGTGAAAGGAGAAGCAAAAGGAAGAGCGAGAGAGGAGGAAAGAGAAGGAAGAAAGGGAAGAGAGAGGTAGCAGAAGGGGATACAGGGCTGGGAGAAGAGGCCACCTTCTCCTGCTATGAGAAATAACAGCTCCATCTCTAGCATTCACTTCTCATGCCTCTACTTCTCTGGAAGCTGTCCTGAAGCTACATTTCCTGGAGGAAGGATGAAGTCCTGGAACAGGGTGTTGTAGTCTGTCCTGGTGATGTAGGCTTGCTTTGCCCTTACCAACTGCTCTATATGTACTGCCAGTCTAGATACATAAACATGGCCTTTAAAAAGAAGCAGTAATACTGAGTGCATTTTCTCTACATCTAGCTTGATTATCAATAACTTTCTCACAGTTGCAACTGAAATGAAAACCAGTTGCATACTAGGTGTTTATAGTGCTATATAATACTAAACAGCTGAGGGGAAAAATGATGCCAGATACCTCAAATGAGCATCCAAAATTAGGAATCTTGCTGTGATTCTGCTCCCTGATTGTACAGTGGGGATATACAACAATGCATGGACTAATGCTTGTGTAAAGGACAGTCATGGCAGTGATCAGACCCAAAGAAAAGCACTGGAGGAAATGAATATTCTTATCATCAGGGCATGGTTTGAGTAGCCTGCAATGAATGAGGCAGGTCACCAACATGCTGAGCAATGGGAAGAACCCACATTACTCTACACACATCTGCAGTGACCATGCAGGACCTAGAGGAAGAACAACTATCATATAGCAAAGAGCATAGCAGGTTTCACAGATCCAAGGAAGCTGAACTGAGTCTGAAGGAGGAGCATTACTCCTGTCACTGCCCAGCTTTTTAGGGATTTATCTGAAGCCTTAGCTCTTGTGATTATAATTGGTATGGGTTAGTAAAAAATGGACTGGGAAGGAGAAAAAAAGGAGGAGAAATAAATTTAGAAGGATTTTTTTGGCTTCGTGCATTTTAGAAAAATGATATATTTAAAGAAAAGAATGGGGATTGTGAGAACTTGCTGCTGCCTTTCCCAGTATTATTCAGGTTAAGTCCAATAAACTTCCCACCACTAACATCCAAAGCTTTCCTCCAGCTACATCTTGTAGAGCTTGGTCCTCTCCTGAGGAAGACCCTAAGGATGACAGATTCCCAGTGCCTGGCTGGGTTAACCTGAGTATTTGCTGTACTCCCTTAAGGAGAAGGAAGTCCCTCAAAGAGAAGGGCAGTTTTTAACTTCTTTTCCCTGGGAGTAGCATGACATCCAATACTTCATAAAAAAACCAACATCCAAATTGTTCTGATTCCTTTAGCAACAGCTTGGTACCCTTTCCTTGCTCACCCATCTATCCAAAAAATAAGCTTACAAAAACTTTGAAATCTTTAGACAGGTAAGGACAGTAAACAACGTCCTGTGATTCCCAGCTGTACTGAGAATAACATCTGCAATCTGACCATACTGCTGTCGGATGTCCACAAAATATCATTCTGCCTCTTTGGTGGGTGAGATTCAGATAAATACTATCTCTACTTTGTACCCTTCTTTCTCCTTATGGGAAAGACCCGGTCATAGTGGTCTGAAGGAAGCAAAAGCATTCTCCAGTCTCATCCTTGATGTGGGCAATGGGTGGAGCAGAAATCAGGTTGTGCTGTGGTACCCAGATTCTGTTCCGCCTCAGTGAAGTCAAATCAACTGTGGTTGATCAGTCTAGATTCAGGTTATCCACGTCAGAGGGAGGAGATCCTCTGTAGTCATGGAAGCTGGCTATAAGGCATATAGAAACTGCTGGGGAGATGGAGGGTATGCTTGTACACCTTCCACTGTGGAGTAACGGGAATTTGGGGATTTCTTTGCAACTTATTCCTGAGATGTGCTTGAAAATGCAACCAGGTTGCATAAGTTAGTGGCATGTCACTAGACTAAGGGCTGGACACTGGTGAGTCCGTAGAACCTCTCATTCATACTCCAGCCCAAGCAGAATTTGTATACTGTGGCATCTAAATAGCCTTGAGGATCTGGATGTCAAGGAAAGTTGTGTGACTGTGTCATCTGGAGCATGAACAATAGTTACTAAAAATTACAAGTGTCTATTTCAGGGGGTTTTTTTAGCCTGGACTTGGATACAAAAGTGCCTCTGAATGAATGTGTAATTCTCAACATTTTTTTTTAATCTGTCTTTTGAACTCTTTCAAAAACTTTTTCCAAATCCTTCAACAACATTCACATTTGTGCCTCATACTTGTGGCAATTTAAAAATACCAATGCTAACGGTCACCTTTCATGAGGCTAAGGGAACAGAAATGCCTCTAAAGTAACTACAAAATGTTGCAAACAAAGAGCTGCAAGTTTTTCCCCAATGAATGTTTCTTTGGAGATTCAGCAGATGATATTTTACTGAACTTGTTCTGCCTGTGGGCAATCATAATAGCTCTCAAAAAAGTAATCCACACCAAAGCTTTGAGCTATAAAGCAGAAAGCTTCAGGAAATTAGGTTTATTTTGCCGTTAATGGAAAAAAGCAAAATTCTGCAGCAACTTAACTGGGTTTTTTCATTTCTAAATGATTGAAAGAGATTAATAAAATTTAAGAGACAGAATGAACTTGCACTTGCTATGAGCATGAAAGGGCACTGTATACTAACAATAAATTTCTGTGATAACCATAAAGCAGAATTTAATGAAATTGCTTCAGAGAAATGCAGCAATAAATACATGTAATGAGCCAGCAAAAGGAGCCAGGAGGCAAGGTGCTTCCAAAGACATGAGTCAATAAGTGCATTAGTGAAAGGAAGAATGTGATCTTAGCGAGAAAATTGTTTAAAGTGATCAGGAAAGAGAACAGAAGTAATTTGTACAAAATTCCACTAAGAAATCTTCTTTTTTCCCCTGGTTATATTAGAATATCTGCACTTTAATAGAAGTCTGAAGTGGCCAAAATGGTAGTTAAACCACTATGCTTTTATTGTCAACCGAAGTAGCTTCAAAGGCTGATGTGTGATATGAAACAAGGTTGCTCATTCCAGCCCATATGCACCGTGTTATCAAACAGCACACAAAATACAGTGCTGCTGAGGGAACAGCAACCTCAAGATGACCATAGCTGGAGCTTAGTGTTAAAATATGCATCACTTAAGATGGGGCCCATACTAAATGAACCAGAAACTTTCCAGCGCTTAGATCTCTGTGGTGTGTGGTTTCCACCCAGCCTGTTACAGCACTCCACCTCACATGGACTCAGTCTACAAGGGTGATTTCTAATAGAGCAAGCCCAGAGGCATGCAGGTGATAGAGAGCAAAGCAGAGCTCCTTATCTCCTTTTCTTTAAGACTTTTGTGGAGCCAGAAGAAACTGGTAAAGGAGATGTACACCCTACATACACCAGCCAGCTGCAATTTGCTGCACAGAGGTAGCACAAACACACTAAGTTTGTGGTGCTCTTTCTGCCCCTTGTATCTTTTTTCTCACTGATACTTGCAATATTCTAGGCGTCTCCTATAGAAGATTCAGAGAAATGAGAGCACTATCAAAATATCTGTCTCCATTTGCATAAGGCACATGCACATCTTCAAGCAGTCACTTGTATATCTTACTAAATTACCTTACCTAGAAGGATACGTGAAGCTCTGCCACAATAATTCACAGCATATATTACATTTAAAAGGCCTACCCTGCATGTAGTTAGTATGTGAAGGCATTTCTTTCTAAGACATGAAGCTGAATTAGATCATCATACACAGTGCATACATCTCCCAGGCTGTAGACCATGGTAACTGACATAAACAGAACATTGTAGAGAGGACATGGAAACAAGACATTTCCCTGAAACCAGAGTTACTCACAGCATGGAGCATAGATGTGACAAGTCCTGGCTGTGACACATAATGGCTTTGTAAAGTCCCATGCTGCATGATCTTTAGGAGAAGGCTTCAAGGAGCTCCAAGGAGCGCTTTCACCCAAAATAAATTAAGGGAAGGACTCTTGCCTAGAGCTGCTGTCTAGAAAGTGGTAACAGCCAGCCTGTGAAATTAGGAAACTGGCAATAGTAATTATTTCCTTAGAAGAGAGAAGGAGTTTTGCAGGGTATTATAACCCAGTAAGTACTCATTCTGAACACAGAGGCAGATTTCAGCGTCTAATTGATTAATTATATGTAATTTCAGTAGGTATGGAAGTTCTGTTTTCTGGAACTGATACATTTTCTGTCAAGTGTTAATGGATGTTGGGAGAAAAATATCTTAAGGAAAGTGTTATGTAAAAAGCTAAGTCAAGGAGCCAGACCTTTCTAAGACTTGGAGTTCTGCAGAATACCTCTAATTATCAGGTTATTGACAAACAGTGACCAAGTGAGAGTGTTTGCATTCCTTTTTTTCTGGAGTTCTCCAGTGCTTTTCTCACAGTATTTATGAATGGTAAATATATTAGTTTTCACCATAAAAGGAAGGTAAATATAAAGCACGGTTAATCCATGAGTTAAGAGAAACCCTGAGTGCTGTATATATTCTGCTGAATCGCACTTTCAGACACCCAGTGCAGAAAGGCTGGGCAATAGTGGGACAGTAAAAAACAAAAGTTGCACAGCTTCCGATGGAAGTGGCAATGATGGGTGATTCCCTGGTCTGTGTGAGCCTAAGGTTGCATTCAGTCCCAGAACCACAGCTCTCCTAGCTCGATTTATTATCTGGTAATTCCTCTCACAAGACTTCTCTGCAGAGACGTGTGCCAGCAATACCATCTGCTGGCTAAACCTAGCACTGTCCGGAGGAGCGGGCAAAAGCAGCAGGGCTGACAGCCCCCAGGGAGGCTACTTTTCTACCCCTCATCCTCCTGCCCCAGGAGGACTCCTGTGCCTGGGGGAGGAGGCAGCCAGTGCTGGGGAACTGCTGTGGCAGGGGAAAGGCAGCAAATCCCTATCTCAGCCAGAAATGTATTAAATTACGCTTATCCCACGTCTCTCAACATTCTAGCTTTTAGGCCTGGTTCACTGCAGTTGGGGGGCTGGGGCTTGGGGGCTTTTAATCATTACACTTAACAGTAAAGAAATGTCTTGCCTGACCACCTCTCTGCTTAGCTGCCCAGACACACAGGAGAGTAGACATAAACTCCAGACTGTGTGCAGGGATCAGGCTCAATCCCTTTTCCGTATCTCAGGAAAAGAGCTTTCTGTGCTAAGCCCTTTGCTGGAGCTTTGCACATAGTAGCCCCTCTTTAATCCAGGATAAACATGCAAAGCAATTAGGATCATTTTTATGGAATGAGATAACTGAAAGGAGAGAGCATGTTCAAAATCCCTTCAGGAACTGAGCTGAGGATGTTGTCACTAGATATTTCTTTTGGATTAGGTTGTCTGGTTATATTAGCCAGGAACAGAAAAGTATCTGAGAAACACTACAGGGCATGCAACAAAAGCAGCTAGGAAGCATTAGATAGCTCTGGTCATTGCTGCTTTTTTATTTTTTTTTAAGGGAGGATATTTTATTTACAAATAGAATCATAATATTTCAGTCACCCAGCTTCTGTCTAAGGAGTGGCTAAAGAGGCTGGGAGTCTTTGGCTTGGGGAAAAAAAAAAAAAAGAGGTTATGAGAGAGTGATGAGATAGAGGGATTAGACAGATAAAATTATCTGGAAATTCTTGTAGAACAAATAGGGAAAATTAGCCATACAAAAAATAAGTGATGGAGCTATAGATCTCCTCTTTATAGGATGCCATAAATGCTGAGAATTTGTATGTCTACTCAGACATCCAGGCCCTGAGGGCACCACCAGCACTTACTCCCCTATGGCACCGCTCTGGGGCTCCCTCCACCCTGCCTATGGTCCAGGACCCAATTTCAGCCCCTCAAGGACTGCCAGTCCCTCCCTCAGGGATGCCCTAATCCAAACATCTGGTCTTAAGTTCTTATGTACCGAGACATTATCAGTGAGAAACTATTAGTGAATTCAAGTCAGATAGTCTTGCTGGATAAATTGGGTGATGAAGAGGCTTAGATTCACCAAAACTGAGGAGGATCTATCTCCAAAGCACCAGGGATAGCAAAGATATAAATTGAATCTATTTTGTTCTGGGAGGGGTTTTGAATTTGTTTCCATCAACTCTAAAGAATATGTCCCAATAGCCCAACTGGTGAATAATACTTTTCATGTGTTGTGTTCTGTTCCTGGAAAAAATTAATTGCTTGATTTGGATAGAACTGTTTGGGACTGCTTTTGTTTATTTCCTAGCCCTCAGAAATAATAAAAGTAATTATATCTTGAAAGAGAGAAAAAGATACTTCTTTTGGTCTGTGAGGAAAAGGTTTGAGGTAGGGTGTCTGGCTGACTGAAAATCTGTCTGGGAGCTGTGATCAAAACCATCCCCCTTCAGCGGTTAGTGAACAAAGAGAGTAAACTGGCACTCCCAGGGCATGAAGAGAGCTTTTCCATTGCTACAGGATGAAGTAATAGACATAACTCCAAGGAAGTTGGGATGCGCTTGCACCTTGTGCTCACCAAAGGCTGATTAGCTGGGGAACAAAAATACATTTCTCATCTATTATGAACCTATGAATGTGAATGGAGTCATTTAAGAAAGGGATGTCTATAGGTCTCATCAAAGAGACTTGGAAAGGAAGAGCTGCTACCTACCAGCCTATAGGAAAATTTATACAAAAATATCCAGTAGGGGCAAAGATTTTGTCAACCTCAGTCCCCATGCTCATCAGGAGTGTGCAAAAGGGGAGTCATGTACAGGGGTGATGCACCTTTAGGGAGGACTGGGGAGAGCAAAGCAGCTGATGGGACCTTTTTTTTTGGCAATTGTTCAGTCAAAACCAAAACCAACACAATTCCCGTTCCCCAAAATACGTTAATAAAAACTGCAGTTTCACTGACAACGAGACAACCCTATACTTGTTATATTCATAACATCTTTCTAGAGGCTATGTGAGCCTTCAGGATTCAGAGTCAATGTGCTTTCACTAGGCAAAGAGCTGCTTTAACTGCTACCACTGTATTTTTTAGACCATAGAAAGAAATACTCTAGGGATTTCCAAAGCTCCAGACTCAGTAGAGACTCCACAGTTTAATTTGTGAAGTGAGACAGCTGGCAGATTACAAACTCAATTTTACTTCACAGACACTAAAACCATGAATCTAGTTCGGTGTCTCCTGAATCAGTGATGATGAATGAGTTTTAAGCCCTTTAAAACTGCAAAGGGCAGTAGTTCAGAAATGAAAGGCTTCACTTGGCATAGAAAAGAAACAAGACCTCGTTGCATGGTGACATGACCCAGGTATTGTCCAGGTGTGCTACCTGAGCACTCAGGTAGGGCTGAAATAAGGGTGACTGAATGGGGATATAAGAATTTGAAGCACTTCTCTTCCCAGCAATCACTGCTGTCATTTTAAAGAAAAGTGGACTCCCTGAGGCACCCTAGAGAGCACTTCTGTATCAAATGTTGCCTGTGTGCATGAAAGTAAGTATCCCTTGGAGCAGTGAGCTGAGCAATGTATCAAGGAATGACAAATAATTGCTCAATACGCAGAGAAATAACTCCTGAGAATTTTTATCCAAAGCCAGCAAGGTTCAGGATGGGACTGCAGGGCAAAGCAGTCTCCATTTTGACAGATGCAGTGCATGTGTTAAGCAAGAAAAATTGACTTCAGGAGCATCAAGCCCTGGACCTATGGCTCTCAAGAACATGAGTCTGAGGGCAATTGAAGATATCTCAATTTAGAGACACAAATACCCTCTTTTCTCTTTTCCAGCACCACTAATGTCCTATTCTGCAACTGGTCTGTCCCATTTTGCTAAACTTGTAAAGTAAAATTTATTTCCTTCTTAGTCGTCTTGAAATGAATTCATGTCAGTGGAGAAGCATGAGGACATTCTCTGCATACACTCCAAAGCTGTATATTACATTTACTAGATTGGGATATCAGTGGTACACGTTAAGAGAAAAAAACCCGAAATGGATAGAAATGGGTAGGGCAGCTGTAGACCCTTGCACAAGGCTGCAGAATGAACTGAGTCCTGGGCCGTGGCCAATCCCATCTAACAACTGCTGTAGAGCCAAAAAACCTTTGCAATGATTTGTTGTGTCAGACATCTTTCAATAAATCAAAATATAATTTTCTTGCTTAAATCAGTTGCCTTCTTTTGTTGAAGTGTTATTTGTTTAGTTACACAGTTTTCATGAGCAGCCCTGCACCCACCAGAAACAACAGTTTGTAAAGCAATTTGTTGTCATTACTCTCTCTCTTTCAGCTGATCTCTGTGGGCAGAGGCTTCCAGAGATGCATCTAACAGGGAGGGAATTACTGCCTTCCCACCTCTTTATACCCCCACAGCGTACCCACTGGATGATGGCAGACATCCCTTGGACTTCTGAGTGTACAGGGACTTCCATAACTCACTTCCAGTAAAGGATTCCTGTTGTGTAGGCACATAAAAGGGCACCCAGATCACTACATGTGCCTCTTGCTGAAAAGACAGGAGAAACAAGCTGATGCAAATCAGTAAAAAAGCCAAAGAAATGATGGTGACCATCTTAATTTACATATTTTCCTACTTTGTGAAATCTCTGGCTCATTTTCACTAACCCTCAAGTGAGTAGAAAAAGAACTGCAAGAGTCCAACTCTACCTTAAAACATCAGCAAAGGCAAGATTTTCATAGTATTCGCATTTTAGTCTTATCTTTACTATAGCTCTATTTAAAGGAATTATTCCATACACTACCCATCTGTAGGCAGGATTGCAAACAATTAGAGTTCAGTCCAAAATTTCATGGTATCAGACAATCCACTGAATTAGTGTTACCATTTAAAGAATGAAAATGAAGAATAGTGTATAAACCATTTATTTTTGAAAATATCTTATACAATTGTGGCTTGACTACCAATAAACTGCTTACAAAATAATAAAAAATATTCTTACAAAATATATTCCTGACAATCTTTCAAGTCTTGCATTATGTTTGAAATGGTTTCAAATACAGAAAAAGATCCAAACCTAACCTATAATGAGCTTATTCAATTCGCATCTTGTACAATTTTTACAATTTATAGCTAGGTGTTGATGCAGAAAGCTGTAATTTGCCAGTGTTGATCACAATTTATATTAAAATAAATAAACAAACATACCGAGATGATACAAGCTGAGCATACAGGATTCATCTTAATTACACTTGATCAGAGAGATTCAAGTAAACAGAGTCACACTATGAAATTTTCAGAAGAAAAGCTAAGTAGAAGCAACACTTTCACCACCTTCTCAGAGCAATTTTATCCTGGTATTAGCATTACTCCTACAAACCCATTAGATGAAGTTACAAAATAAGATGCTCAAAGGTAAATGATAAAACTAGTACTTAAAAAAATGGTTCTTCATCATCTAAAATAGAATAAGCTGGATCTTCAGCTTTCAGATGCATCATCAAAGCAGGCATTCTTCACACTTCAGTCTTCAAAAGTTAAGCACTAGGTTTGTTGTCTGTTCCCTGCCTGTCCAATGCAGATTCAGCTTAACCAAGATACTGATTTTAAAAGGATCTGTCCAAGCTGTTAGCTTTTATTCAGCCTATGAAGATAGGTGTCTATTTTCCTTCCCCAGCAGGAAGGAAAGAATATAGAATGCCATCCTAAACCAGTCAGTGAATTTTTATATGGCTCAAATTATGCCTGATGAATTGGGTCAAATAAGTGAAGATTTGTAGTTGTCTCTATCTCAAGCAGGGTCAGCAAGTGGTCAAGTGGTTGTCATGTATTGTCCCCTAAGGGTACAATTTAGTGTCCCACAAAACCAACAGGACTGCTCTTGTTGTTTGGTCAGCACAAAAAAATCAAACCATCATACTGGACACCTATAATCAACAGTCACATTGTCCAGCTGATGATTTGAATTGGAATTTACATCAAATATGAACATCCAGGTAGCACTTGATCCATCTTTTTTAACTTCCCATATGCAAAAGTAAGGCTTGCACCCCACAGACCAGCACACTAATAAATATCAAAATAAGCTGATGTATTTGAATACTGGAAGTCCCTCCACTTATGAGATTAGGACTCTGTATATCTCACTACTGGTGTTAATGCTGCCATCACAGTTTTCACACTCCAAGCCCACTCTTGCAGGAGTCTCCACAGAGAAGTTAAAAAGAAAAGGATTGCCAAAAGCACTGAAGTGTGTGGCCTGCCCCTCCAACGCAGGGGTGATGTGGTGGTAGCCCCTCAGGAGAGGCAGTGAGTGTGTTGCTGCTCCCAGGTGATGTAGATGCATCATGGTTCAGAGCTGAAGAGGGGACAGGGCGGCAGGCAGAAGAGCTGGAGATTCAACATCCTCACTCCCGCATATATCAGGCAGCTGATATTGCCAACGGAGTACCCGGGAGAGCACAGAGTGGTCATAACCACACTTTGGTTTGTGGCAGCAGGGCACGTTTCTGGAGGGAAAGAAAAACATCCAGTGTTAAAGTTTAGCTAGAGAAAATATTTGTTCTTATGACCTCAGTGGAATAAGAACCATATATGTCATGTTTGTTTGAGATACGCATACACTGAGCTAGGAGCTCAGCAACTAAGTGAGTGACAGAAATTATCCGTTGTCCTTTTAATTTGGAATGAACTTTAACTTCAATATTTTTGTTGTTTGTTTTATGCTAGAGGTGTTATTATTACCACTCTCATGGAAAATGCTATGAATGAGGTAGCAACTTTCCAAGAAAAAAACCCCTCAATCTTAATGTGATCTCGTTTCTTGGATGGGGGAATAGGGATAGAACCTGTTGTTTTTCTGATGCATGTTGAGAAATGCTTAGGAAATATCACCTAATTTTCAGGGCAGAAAGTGGGAACAATCAATACCTGCAACTGATAGCCTGTTAGCCTTGTGCCCTTGAAAAATAGCAAGCTACAAGGAGAAAATGTTTAGTTCTGAAGTGTGGTTCCCTTATGTCTCAAAGCATCAGGAATAAGTGATTTTAATGGATGATTAAAACCTTTCCCTCCACTATGATTGCACTGTAGGGAGCTGCCATCAGCGGTGACCTACTTGCTGTCATGGCAGAAATGCATGTTTTAGATGCTGGCCTAAATGCAGATGATTGTCGGTTGGTGCTCATCTATCCGCAGTGTGAGACACTTAGAAAATACATAACATCTGCCGGAGGGCCTTGCTTGTTTTGGGTTCCCTTTCCTTATCCATATAGTGGTGTGGGTACAGCCCTCAAATGACAGACACATGGGTACTGCTTACAGAGAAAGCTTGGCTATCCTTAGTATCCTTAATATAGACGTGACGTGCTGTTAGTGCTGGGATATGCATTTTCTTTGTAGGGAGCTGTCAACTATGAGTCCTCTGTAACTATGCTAGAGAGTCAAGAGACCTATTTTAAAACACTATGCTCATTTTCTATGCTTTCTATGGGGTTCTCAAGTCACATTTCCAAGCTTCACCATGCAACCATGCAGAATCTTTTATTTCCAAATGACAAATTCGCTGGGGGCAGTGGCCAGGAGGATTGAAAGAGTTGGTCAGTCCTGTGCTTTCTGGACCCAGGGCTTTACTAGAGATACAACAACTATGATAAATTAACATTTCAGGCATTAGCAACACTACTGATGAGAAAAGAGTCTTTCCTCAACAAACCTTGCTGTGTTATTAAAGGCACCGCTTTGAACATGGAATGCTTAAATGTGGAGGAGGAAATGTTTCAGCTCATCTGGGAGGAGAAGTCCAGTTATTTTTTGATGCTGCTTATGTCCAAAACACCTCCTGATGCACAGGCGACACAACTGCATCAAGGACAGTGGCCCTGGAGAAAGAGTCAGGGAAGAGGTTACAGATATGGTCCCAAAATTAGAAAGCTGAAGCAGCAGCTGTGCATCACCATTCCCCCCACCTCCTGCAACCCACCTCACACCAGAGGTGCATAGTCCCTAGAAAACTCAGCAGTGAAAAGCAAAACTTGCATCCGTGTCTATGTTTAGCCTGTATCTGGGGCTAAACTATAGCAGTGGCTCTATCACCTGATGACCTCTCCCCAGTCAAGTAGGGGGATCAGGAAAAGGAGAGAAGACCCATGGGTTTAAATGAAAATTGATTTAATGAAAGAGTCAAACTAATACCAGCGCCAGTATAAAGTAAACAAAGTTATAGTCAGCCCTGCAAATGTACAGTGGCCACAATAAATGGAAGCCAGTCCCCAGGAACAGGAAGAGGCAAAGCCTCAGAAGGAACCCCCAGGCAAGAGACCCTCTGTCCTCAGCAAACTTCACCCGTTATACTGAGCATGACATTTATGGGATGGGATGCATCTGTGAGCCAGTTCGGGTCAGCTGCCCTGGCTGACTTCAAACTGCTAATGGCCTTCAGACCATGGCAGGCCAATGATTATGACCCAGCAAAACCAGGACAATCCACCAAAGGACATCAGCTCAATTGGAATTTAATTCAAGCCTAGTCATTCTCTGTCATTACAGAGCTGCAATTAGCATTGGCAGTGTCAATCTTTCTCTTTTAAGCTGCATGAGTGTAATGAGGTTTCTGTTGTCTGATGTTGTCCCACACTGATAAATGCAAGCCTTGCTAAAGAACCTGTGGTGCTTTTTTAAAATCTAAGTGTAATGGTATTATACACTTATTTGGATCACTTAACCTTTTCAGGAATAGGTAGATCTGTGTGATGTTTTAACTGTGGCACCTGTCAATGTTCAGCCTCCTGATGTGTCATCTGCAGCATGCTGGGGTGGCCGTCATGAAGGGTCATGGGGAGGGAGGGGCAGGTTATGGGAAGACAGATAAGAAGTGCAGGGGGAAGACAGCGGTGAGCATGAACCTGGGGATTGGATGCAGGAGTGGGGAGGAGATAAGAAGGGGCACTGTAGAAAGCAAAAGGGAGGTAAGTGAGCTGGAAGGGGATGGTTTAGGTGCCACCTACCATGACTGTCTGCTGGGTAAGTAAGATAGCAGTTACCAGAGAGCTGAAATGTTAGTGCTGGTGAAGGAATGCAGTGCAGTGGGAAGGAACGGGGTTACCGGGGTTGCAGCAACAATGTAGTGAGGTGGCAGCTTTAATCAGCTTTTGAGACTTCCCTCATGCAGGACATCACATTTCCAGCAGCTCTGCAAGGCTGAAAACTGCTGTACTATTGAAAAGGCTGTGCAAAGAGCTGCACCCTTCTGCTAGGAGTCACCAGTTGATTTAGTTACCCTATGCTCAGGTACAAAACAAGTCAAGCTGATACAGGGCAAGTTAAACTGTTTATTGAACTGTCACATTGCATGTGGGCTTAGCCATTCTGATCCCACAGACAAATGACCTGGCTGTAAACACCTCATTTTAAAAAGCTTCCATTACAAAACAAAACAAACCACACCAAAAACCAACAAAACCTGAAAACTTATCAAAACAGAAGCAGTATATTTAGCAAGCTAAATATTTAGCAAGCACAAGCATACTCTTCAAAAACACAGCATATTTTTGGATCATTAGCTAATTTCCAAACCACAAGTAGGACTTCCCCTGCACCACAAGCAGGGTATGCAGTGGTCCAGCAGCATGGTGAAGTCCTGGGAAAGGTGACCATCACACATGTACTACATCTGTTCTGGACTAGTCCTAGTGCAACTGGGTTGGCACGTTCACCAACTCATCACTGGTGGCAAAATGCGCTCCTTCCAGGCTGTCCTGGCCATAGGCACAGGGCTGCTGCCTCCCACCATCTGCAGTGTAGGGGGAGAGGAGCCGTGCATGGGAACAAGGTAGGAGAGCAGCAGCTCAGCTGTGTCAGTTCTGAGGGGCCATGGAGCTGCTGGGCTGACTCTGATCCCCACAGTGCATTTCTGTAAGAAACCAGAGGGGTGACATTTTCACCACTCTCCCAGGTTGCAACTGTTCAGCCAGCCAAAGAAGTTAGACATCAGCTGTCCATCAGGCATGACCCTACTCAGAGAAAGGTATGTTGGAGAACATCAGAAAAACACTATTTAGCAGCAAAATGCCCCTCAGGTATTTATCATCTCTAATTTTGAGTGCTGATTTTCACATAGAAAGCTTCCTTGTTGCTTGAGCTGTCAACTGAGCCCAAGCAGCATTTCTCAGGCCAGCTCCACAGGATGTCCCTGAAATATTTTTCTATCTCAAATAAACAGGACACAAGTGGTGCCACGGGAGTCAGGAGTCTAAAGCAGCAGGGATTGGAGCTCAAAAAGGTCACTGCTGTGTGCACCATAGGTTAGGCTGGGAACCCAAATATCAGTTGCTCATATATAACATGCACATACAGTTGTTTTCATGCTATTATTTTCATGTTACTATTTCAAGCAGGGCATGATTCACCACTTTGTTATTCCTGTTTTGCCTTGATGTAAATCTCTTTGTGACAACAATCACATCAACATGTAACTGGCATAACAGAGTCATGGACCACACCATCAGCAACTTGTTTAAGATAATGAAAATCCAGATTATTAAGTAATGTGTATGGTTTACTTACTGAATGAGAACATCTAAAGAAGAACACAAGTATACCAACAAGTAGATAAAAAAAGACCTTATTCTAATTTTCCTCAAGGATGGTAAGTAAAATTTCTCTCCATAATTCATTAAAGTATTCATAATCAATAAAATAAACCAACCTGGAACTATTTCATTTACAGATAGAAAATAAGCACTTTCTAAAGGTTAAGCTTACAGTCTGATACCGCTGTATTATTCTGCATGTAACATTGGCCTTTAAAATAAGCATAGTGTATAAATATATATAAATATATTTTTATATATTTTCTGCGAAATTTTCCTTAATCCCCACAAAAAAAAAATAGAGTCTTTCATTTCAAAGATACTTTTTCACCTGCATAATAATATGGCCCAATAATAAAAGTAAGGGGCAAAAAACTAGAAGATCAGTCTTTCAATATACCCTTTTTTTCCCAGTACTGTTTGCAATTTGGCATTTATGCTAAGACTGGCACACACCTAAGATCTGGCACACACCTGACCATAAGCATACTGTATAACCAAAGATCCCAGTCCTGGTGCTCACTAGCTAGCCTCAACTCCCATCAGACATGATTTTCTGCCTGCATTCGGTGGCATGCTCCAGATAACAACAATCCTGTGCCTGCTGCTGTCTCAGACACCAGGGAACTGAGAGAGTCCCACTCTACTGACTTCAATATTTTAGGTAATCAGAAAAAGCTACCATTAATTTCTAAGGAGCGTTTTGCTTGCTTTTTCACCCTAAACTCTATTTTGCATCATATTGCAAGCTCCATAAGATTGCTCCCCTATGCAGTAGATTCACAAACCAGAGGTCAAAAGACAGGTTATTGATACCATTGTCACTGTTATTGCACTGCTATATTCTGACACTAGAAAACATAGTATCTGTATGTCATACAATGCAGGTAAGCTTAGTTATTCTGTTTTATAGTGCTAGTAGCATGGAATAGCATAGACTTTTGCAGCAGTTTGTGTGGTTTTTTCCCTAACGAACCCTGGATGAACCAATAAAACAAGTGCTAAAGGGCACCTTCCTTCTGCAGGAACAGTTGGCTCACAGGACTACTGGGTGGGACCAGTTCCATTGGCCTCTTGCTTTCGGCGTTCTTCACCCAAATATCTGCTCCAAAGTCAATCAACAGCGTCACCAGCTCCACACTGCAATTCCTGGCAGCCATATGCAGAGGGGAGTCCAGGCCCTTGCCGCTGTTCACATTGGCTCCTGAATGCCAAGAGATGACAAAGATTCATGACAAAGAATAATGACCATAGAGTAGCCTATTTCCATTTCCTGCACTAGCTGCTATATCTCTGAATAATCTGTTAAGTGTTGTGGCATACACTCAGAGATGGATTTCTTTATGCTGTGGCTTGGTGCTGAATTTGTGCATGCATAACTCACACTGGCTGAGGAAGAGTGGGGTTGTGACTAAGAAAATGACCCCAGAGAAATGATGCATGAGAAAGTCCTTCATCCACAGTCCAGCCCATGACTACCTTGAAGCAGGACAAAGACATTGTTTCACCTATGGCCAGCCTTTGCTCCCCATCCCAGTGCCCCATTCCCTTAAAATACATGCAGGGTTTCAATGTGCTCTCTGCTGGAAGCTTGCTGGTGGGATTTTCAAATACCAAAGTATCCCTTGTGGGAAAAAATGTGAGGATGGAAGAGTCCTAGAGGACCTTGGAAGAGGAGTATGTATCCCTGATGGGGAAGCCCTGATGCTATCCTGGGCTAATGGCTCCTAAAAGACCCTAAGAAGTGTGAGCTGCAGAACTAAATACAAATCATTTATAATGTTTTTACAGTACACTTTCCCATATTTAGAAGGCAGAAAAAAACCCCAAAATGACAGAAAACAGAAAATAATAGCTAAACAAATAAAATAATATCTGAGTTCCTGGTTCAAGAAGACCCTGGTTACCCTGTTACCCCACTGAACTCAGGGCTGCTATTCATAGAGAAACATCTCCAGGTCCCAGAGCAGGAGCTTCTCTAAATCTTTGATGCAAAGAGAATTCAAAGATACATGTTGCAAGAAACAGAAGTACATCATCCTTACCTGACTCAAGCAGCTTCTTGGCACAGTTCACTTGCTGGTGTTCACAAGCTAAGTAAAGCGGAGTACCCAGATGCTTGATGTTGAGATCTATATTTACCCCGTGGGATGAAAGGAATTCAACACATTGCACATGACCTTAAAAGGGATAAAGGAAGAGGCAACTCACAGAGATCAGGCATTTTTTTCAGAAAATTCTCTATTGCAGTAGTGTAATTTGGCAGAGATTCAATGTTTTGTCAAGAGATGGTAGTCTAATACTTGCATTCACTTCAGGGTTTCCAACCTGGAAAACAGGAGCTGAAAAGCCACAATTAGCAAAACATGCTAAAGCTCCCACATTTTATCTGACTCATTTCAGATGTCTACTGAAGATGAGACGAATTGCACTATGTTTCTCTCCACTGCTTTTGAAGCTAGCCAGATGACTCTCTTAGATGTCCACACGGTAGGTGGCTGACTGAATGATGCATCCTCTTCCAGGTGCCACCACATGAACTCAGAGGCCACAAGAGCTGAGCTGCCATTGATGAGCACACATTGATGGGAGGAACTGCACCGCTTTTGATGAGACCAACTGGGAAGGTATGTCAGATGACCCAAATCAAGAAAATTGTCTTCTTTATCTCTCTTTTTCACTTTAACATGCTGCTAGTAACACGGAAAGAAGTGTTTTGATGCCTGTGGGGTTACCTCTCTTTGCAGCTTCATGAATGGGGGATGCCAAGTCACAGGGCGGGTGTAGGCTGGCTCCGTGCTGCAGCAGTAAGTTCAAGCAAGCCACACTGCCACTGACACAAGCGTTGAACAACGGAGTGTGCCAGTCGACAGTAACTCCATTTACCTGGGGGGAAAAATAACACAATCAGGCTTTTTTTGTCTTCTTAATATTTCAAAATTGATTAAAATTATCCAGTTTCTCAACAGAAAATAGAGTTTTCAATGCTTTTATTTAATTAATTGTGAAAACTACCTATTGCTTCTGAAGATTACAAATTTCTATTAAAAAATTCTTTTAAAAAATTGCTTCCAAGTCTTTCCTGCTAAAGAGTTTAACCAGAGCTGCTCCAGCATCTCTTGAGAATTATCAAGTTAACAAGTTAAATGTGTACCTATTTCTCAGTTATCTCAGCTGAAACACACCTGCCACTCCTCTCCTGAAACAATCCATTTTTATCTGAAAGTGTGCAACCCCCCTCTATTTTTCAAATTTTAAACTGGGAGGTAATATATGTATAATGAGTCAGTTTTCTTATTCACTATATTTTTGGCATCAGCTTGAAAAGTAGAGGCCATATGACACCTATTTCACCATTTTTCTTACATATTGTTTCCATTTTCTTCCTATTTCATCAAGTTGATCCTAACGGTCCTACACCTCTACTTAAGACTCTGTATATTGACACCAATGGGAACACATCACCAATAAAATACACTGTTAACTGTTTCAGGATTATAAACCCTTTGCAAGAGGAACTTTCCCTTATTCTTTTGGTAAATGATAAGAACATTGTACCTTCATCTAAAGAACAATAATAACTGGTGTTTATATGTGTTTTTTTTGGATTGCTTTATTAAGAAGTGCATTTTATACTGTACATACCTCAGGCAGAGCTAAGTACAGAGTGTAAGTCACAGTAATACACTGACATGAAATAGTACATCACCAAATCCTAAAATGTGATAATGCAACATATTAACACTAGAGATAACAGTCTGTCCATCATGTACTCACCTGAGCACCATGTTTTAATAGGACACTGGCACAAGCAGCATGACCCCCTAGGCAGGCTTCATGGAGAGGAGACACGTGGTCTGCTGTAAGAAGATTAACATCACTCCCCTGATGAAATAATGGAAAATATCATTACAACCAACTACCATAAAAACAAAGAAAGAAAGAAACAAAAAAACCCCTTTCTAGCTTTAAAGCTTTGTTAATCAGACCTTCCTCAACTGCCTGGAGTTACTCATCTCAATAGGTAAGCAGAAAAAGAGTCAGTTATGCTTTGGTTGGAGTAGATACCAGCAGAGCATACCAGAGGTCATGCCTTCTACACACTTCAAATTGGCACAGAAAGCTGTACGCAGTGGACTTTCCAATAGGACAATATAGACATCCTTTTAGGAACTCAGCATGATTTTATTTCTACTATACCATGAATAGCAAAATCTGAAATAAAAATACAGATGAAAAATTACTACTAGAGTTCTTGGCAGCATCATCACTGTCACCTTTTTACATCCCTACTCAAGCCTTCTGAGCTCCTGCCCACTGAGATTGTGGGTGTTTGACTGAATCAAATCCTGAAATGCTTCTGACATGTTTTCTGTTCTCTGCAGCAAGCACACTCTGAAGGAAAGCCAGCCCCTGCATTAGAAATCATTTATTTTATTCTACAGGGTCTTTTGTTTGTAGTAATCCTAGTGCTCCAGAAGATTAAGCTGAAAGAGTTTCCAATATCCTTCCCCTTTCCATCAACTCCTCTACAAGTTAAATCCAAGAATTTCAAAGAAATGGAGCACTGAGGTTCAGAAATAGTTAATTCCTAGCCCTTCCCTTCTGCAGCAGGAGCAGAGGCCCCAGATGCCCTCAGGGACTTCAGAGAAAGGTGCATAAGTGGCTGAATTGAAGCCTCAACCAGAGCTTTGCCAGGGTCCAGAGCTGCCCACAGTCTGGGGCATCAAACACTGCAGGCACAGGAGCTGCAGAAGGAATCCCCCAGCTGCCCAGAGGTGCCAGCAACTAAGGTCCTATTACCTGCACCAGAATTTAAATATGACCCAAGATATTTTGTTACATTGTCAGCTTAGTGCACAGAGCTCGTGCTAGGCAAGGAGCCACTTGTAGGAAAAAAGATCTGTTGCATGCAGACTTCACTGCATTCTGGTCAACATGATTTTCTCACCCTGGAGGTTTCACAGTAAAGCATAGACTGCATTCAATCACTGAACAAACTCAGCAGAGATTTTATCAACCCAGTGGAGGGGTACCTGTTTGATGAGTTTCTTCAGGGTAAGCAGACGCCCACGGATAGAGGCATCATGTAAAGGAGACCAGTCTGAAACAAAGTCTGTGCAAAGAGAAAGACAGGAAAAAGGCTAACGACTCTGTGGACTGTTTCATTGGCATGCTTTACTTCAACTGTATGATCCTAGGAAACCTCTCTTCTTCTACTTTATTCCTTGAGCTGCCAATCTTTCTTTGGAGCAGCTGCTGAGAGGGAGTGAGACAACAGGATGGCTTCTCTTTGGGTACTTTTTTAACTCATTCTGAGTCGGTGTTGAGCAGCTGCACTCCCCTGCAGAAGACAAGAGAGGGATTTGCAGAACATCACCTTGCTCTGTCTGAGCTTGTCCCTTGCTTTGAATGATTTCCGGTGCATTTGTTTTCATAAGCTCCCTACACTTTACCAATTAGCTCAAAAGGCCTAAATTCTGAAGAAGGTATGGCTGCTTAGTCATCTACTCCTGCTCAGAGCTGGGCTAGGATCAACAATACCTACCAAGAGAAGATACCAAAGTACAAGGAGATAAATTGTGCTACCAGTTGATTTTGCCTTTTGGTTTTCAGTGTTTGGTGTTAGCCTGTGCAGTGATGCATTTTAAGTAATAGCTGTATTCTCTGTGTTGTTGAAACCACAAAGTGAAGTACAGCAAATATGCCATACAAATATTAATAGAAGGGGATCTTCAATATTACAGATTTTATGGCTTAGAGCCAGCTGACAACAATAATCCCTCTGGGAGACATTTACCTCCTTCAGCATTCCTGGCCTCAAAAACCAGTGCCTTGTCTCCATCTATGGCCCAGGTTCCCCCTGGGAAGGAATAGAAGCATTTCCAGAGGACATTTCACCCAGCTTCTTTTGTAAAGACATTTTGCTATTCTCTGGAGATGTCTCACTCTCCTTCCACTAACTACAGAGAAAACCCCAGCGATCAGTTTGGATGACTTGCCGAGGTATTGAGGGACTATATTAGATCACATATTTGGGAAAAGCCTCAAAATTAGAATGCCAAAATTAGAATCTCAATACAGTTTTATGGGCAGTACCAAGCACATGACATCAACAGAGAAATTAACTCAGCAAATCTGGGTAATGTACATCAATTAGTTTTTAAGGAAAAGTGTGTTCTTTGTTATTAACATCATTTGGGCTTTGCCTGCCTCCTTCTATGTTCAATGGGCCATGTCCCACAACAAACATATAGTTCCAGTATGTTCACAAACATCTTTTGGCTTTAACAAATTGTCAGCCACTTCCAGAAGCTGTGGTTCTGGTCTCATATAGATAGCCAAACTATACTACAATTACTAAAGCACAGTGTTATTAACTGGCTAAAATAGCTTGGCTTTAAGTAATGCGTGTCAAGAGATGCTTATCTGACCATGCTGTTGTTCTTGCTGATCCTGCCTGTGCTAGCACCGGTTGTGATTCCAGGCTCTGTAAAAAGCTTTTGATTTTTCCCATTTAGAAACTACTGCTGTTGCCCAATCCACATGAGTTGCAAGGGGAGCATGTTTGTAGTCATTCTAAAAATCTAGTTTGAGGAACAAGTTTTTTGAGCTGCAGATTGATCTATTTTGGCTACACAAATACAGGCGGGGTTTTGTGCAAACTACCAAGTTGTTATATCATTGTGTCAGCATCCTGGTGACAAAGAGGGAGGTGCATGATCATGCCATCACATTCATGTTTAGGATTTATCCATTCAGTGTGTGCTTGAGAGGCAGGTTTCTATCAAAACTCTAAAAGGAGCTAAACCAAAACATAGTAATCTATGGACTGGCCATTAGCTTGCAATTTTGCCAAATCTTAACAATGAATTATAAGATTGACCATATAAATGTCAAAAATGAATACCAATGGAAAATAAAAAGAGGTATGTGCCAACATGTTGTAATCCAGCTTGTGAATTCTGTACTGAGAGGACCTAGGCTTTTATCCTAAATGGAAGAGGAAGCCTATGATAGCTTCACACCAACCTTTGATAAATTGGAAAGAGGGGGTTTAAAGGCCTATCTGATGACTACTTGCAATGGCATACTTCCAGATTTGCTGCCATAAACAGCATGGCCTCGAGCTACCATTTGTTCTTCTCTAGCTCTGTCTGCAGCAAAGACCTCCACCCTGAATCAATGCTGAGGAGGTAACCTCCCTGCAGGGGAAGGCAAATTTCCCCAGTTCCTGCACCCAGGGCATAACTCTCTGGAAAACCACAAAGTTTCTATTTTCTGCCTGCTCCAGGCTGGAATTCATGCTTCTTGCCTGGAGGAGGAGGGAGGCTGCAGTGGATGTTGAGATCTCACTCCCCACTTCAGCACGGCACAGGAGGCACACTGTCAGTAATATAAATGATTAGTATTTATACCATACACAGACTTTTAATTAAAGCCTAAGGAAAGGCCAGTGTTAACTGGCCATGGACTTTTAAAATCCTGAAATAGAGACTTTCAAGAAAGTCCTCAAAACACTTTGTCCACCAGAGTTGAGCAAAGGAAGGAGCAAGGCCAGCATACGTGGGTGGCATAGCTGTGTTCACTGTATGTACCACCACAGGAACAAGGATATCTGATTGCCAAAAATATGTACAATTGCTCTTTCACAGAGGAATGAGACTGTTTATCCAAATTTGGAATTTACCCACACCTCAGTCCACAAGCAAGCTGAGTCAGGCCTCAATAGATTCAACATCTAGACATTCAAAACCCGCTGTCTTTCAGTGGCTTTGGGTTACCTAGCTCCCCTTACCTCACTGGAAATCTCAGCCAGCCTAAAAGATACAATAAACCTCTGGTCATATTTGACTGTACTACTATCACTTGGGCACATGAACACTGGCAAAGTGGTGTATACAGCAGGAGCATTATAGCAGCAGCCACACAAACATGCAAATCCTGGCTGTTCCCTGTGTACAACAGAACATTCACAGGACCATTCTAGAAGAGCACTCGTTTTTGTGATGATGGCTGAAAGTATCTTTGTCCAACCTCTGACCATGTGCCGGATGTTGCACACTCTGTGCCTGTTCCCAGCCTGGTTTTCTTCCATGGTGGTCACACACAGTGTAGCTTGCAAGGGGTTTTGATATCCCTTTGGCAGTGGTATGCTCTTGCATTCATATTGGCATACACATATACCTATGGCATTAAATATAATGGTATTACAAATGGTATTTTTCTTATTCTAAGGCTTTCTCCTAAAGTTTGTGATACACGTAGCCTGAGCCAAATACATTGCTGCTCTAAGTCACCAGCAGAGTTTATTGACTCTGCTAAGGAGCAGGCAGACACAAGAAGAATAGACTGAACTCTGATTTTCAAAGTTATTATTCAAATTATCTCTATGCAGCAGTGAGGCATGTGGGGTCCCCTCCTTCCAGCCTCCATTTTTCTGGAGCCCATCTCCTTTGTGGACCTGGTTTGATTCATACTGTTAATAACATCGCTGTCCCTTCTCTCTCACCCCAGCCTCAGGACGTACATATGGGACACGTGATGAGAGGCAGACAACACAGCAGATAAACTCTTCATCTTTGAATTGAGGTTTTAGGGTCTTATTTTTTTATTTTATATGAATGGAAGCATCCTGAACAGCCCAGTAAAGGAGTGACGACTGTAAAGTCACATCATCTTAATTTACCCCATTCCCTCTGTACTCACCATTGAATTGAAGGAGTAGCTTCTCAGAAAACAGAGCTACAGGGAATAAGTCTAGCTAAACTGTTATGTGAAGTTAAATTGCTTGTCTTTTGTCACCATGTCATATTTTCAATGGCTCTGGGCCAGACAAAAGAGCAATGAACAGAGTGAAGCAATTTGTCTGAATAACTGTTCACTGGTGACCACAACTGTGTTGGTCACAACTGATCACAATGCCCTGGCCATTGAGAAGAACCTGCTAGGTGTGGTGGCTCAGCCTGGGTGACAAAACTTGGGGCTGCTTATCTGAAAAAAAAAAAAAAAGGAAAAGTATAAAGGGAAAAGGGGAAAGGGAAAAGATAGGAAAAGAAGAAAGGAAAAAGAATAAGAAAAAGAAAACAAAGAAGAAAAAGAAAAAAGAAAAATTAAAAGAAGAGGAAGGAAATATTAGGGGAGAGAGGAAGGGAAGAAGAAAGGGAATGAAAAGAAAGAAAAAGAAAAGAGGAACTGAGCCAGTGTTGAGCTCCTAGCTGGCACTAATCTAAGTTGAACATGCCACATTGCAACTTCTTTTTCAGTGTGCTGTGGTTCAAGAGCTGCAGTTGTTTCCACTTGTACAAACTGTGATACAGAATCAGACACTCTTTTCTGTGATATGGCAAAAGAATAACCAAAAATTCAGTATCAAATAGGAATGGCTTATTAGAATCTCTTCTGAATTGTGAGGCATGGGGACATTTTGTGGGACTGACTGTGAACCTTCCCTGGAAGCAGGACATTGGAAGCAGAATGCCACCATAGCCTGACCCTGCCCTTTGCTGGTGCTGACAGAGGTGAAGCTGCGTGGTGAGGCAGGAGTGTTACTTACCCCTCATCAGTGGGTTTGCTAGAGATGTTGCAGACGGCTGGCCTCCATCTCCTTGCAATTTGCTGGCATTTTGATTTGTTCCCTCATCATCCATTTCAGCCCCGTCTGTTCAATTTCTGCTTTTTCACTTCGCGGTTGGTCTCAAGAGTTCAAATTCCATCGTCCCCAGTGAGCCTCCAGCTGTGGGAGTGAACTATTAAGCAGACTCTGCACACACAAGTCAAACAGACCTTGCAGCAGACTGGGACGTGGTGCCGGCAGCACTTTGTTCAGAAACTTGAGTACCTGGGTTGGGATTTAACGAAACAGCTCCCTGGCTGCCCTGGTAGGCAGCCAGCAATCCAGCAAAGCGAGAGATGTGCCTGATGTCACATCCTCTCCAACACGGCATCCAATCGGGGCGCCTGCCGTTCGTTTTTATCAGGAAGGAAATTCTTAGTTTGCCAAAAAACAAGACAGAAAGAGCCAGTTCAACTAGTTGAGCAAACTCTGCCTGCAGGGGATTTGCAAAGAAAACCCACAGAGATATGAACATGCACAGATCTGCAGCACTCCCAAGCAAGTTGTTTGCAGGCAACTTTGCCGTGTGCCTCCCCGGGCGCTGTATGCTGTGCAAAAACACCCCTCTTATCTGCTGAGCACTGATGGCATGCAAGAAATGGAGAGCTGAATGAGTGCTGTGCAGTAGTGATTGCTGCATATCCTATGGATATTGAAACCACATGTCTGGGGAGCTGTGCTTCCCACTGGAGGCCCTGTGTTGTCTGCACGGCGTGGAAATCGCAGTGCTGTGCAGGCTCATTTCCTTCCCCATCGGTTCATTCGATTTCCCTGAGTCACAGTCACACCAGGAGTTTTGTATCTGAGCAGTGACCTTTTATTTTTAAGTAATTTTTCAGTCTAAAACAAACATTGCAAACCTACCAATGAACAAATGGCAATGTTTTTTCAGGAGGACCTTCACCTCATTTCTCTGGGTCTGTTTGCAAAAATTCTGTTCTCACGGATCATCTCCATATGCACTTTTCTCTTTCCCAAATTAGTATAATTTACAAGCACAAAATTCTTTTTCTGTTCCTGAAAATTTGCCATTTGTGTACAAGTGCAAGTAGGCAGAACTTCCAGGCAAAAGTCTAAAGCATGTCAATAAAAATTAGGTTGTTGGGTTTTTTTTTCAATTCATCTACTGGAGCAGAATGGGCATTTGTGTATTTGGAGATAAAGAGTTGCTAATACTGGCCTGATTCTGATCCTAACTCAACTGAGCCTAAGCAACTTGGTTTCATTTTTATTTCTATCTTTAACACATGCAAGAGATCTGGAATCATATCTAGGGTATCTTTGTCCATATCTTTAAAAATAATCAGTTGTGTTAAAAAACACAAAAAGCAGCTGAACATCATCCACAAAACTTGCCAGAAGAGAATCTGTGAAGGCAACTAGGGCATACACTGATGAAGAACTGCAGATAAAATATGGGTGAGGACAGGGCCAGCCCCTTCCAGGGCTCTCCCTGATGAATGCCTCCTGGCACCTGAGCTTGGCCCCGTAGGCTAGATGCAAGCTGACACTTTGGTCTGACTGGAAACTACATCTGTATCTTAGCCATTGAAATTTCCGCATTAAAAACATTGTGGGGAAAAATGTACAAATGGAGAAAGTGGTATAAATATTGGTGTTGATGATTAACATGTAAATTGAGGAATGAAAAACCAATTTCTCCCCTTTAGTATTGCTTGACTTTAGTTGTTAGATTGCCTCATCTTATGTATAATCATATCTTTAGCAGTATTAACAAACATGTCAGCTATTCCACCACTAAAAAGAATCAGCATATGCATCCAAATATGCAATGATAGGGGTTATAAGCAAAGATGCATTAGCTAAGAGCTTTAAATTCAACCATAGTAAGAAGGAGCCTACAAGACAGAAATCCTTTAGTCCCTAGTCATCCACACACAGGGAGATTTGGCCATTTATTCCTTTGACCAAGAGACCTACTGATTCATAGGGTAATTGCTTGAATGGTTTGCTACTGGTTGCCCATATTTTGGTCATATTGTGTTACAGGAACCTCTCTGCCTTGACAAATGAGCTGTAGCCTGATCTTTCTGAATGCTGGTAAAGTTGCACAGAGCACCTAATGGGGCCGATGAGCCTGCAGCCCTCCCCCTAGGGGTGGACATCCCTGCCTTCCATTACTCTTTCTCAAAGCGTAGCCTCTAAGATTCCAATAGCAGGTTAGTAGCCCAGAGGCTTACTTTATCCTGGGTTGTTGGTGTCCTAGTCCGCCTGTATTTGTATCTTGTGGAGTAAATAGACATAGAGTTCACAAAAGGAGTTTCTAGTTTGATCACACTTGTTTTGCATCATCACCAGACAGGCAGAGGTTAGGGCAAAACCACAACAAGGACTACACTCTTCAATTTCATGCTTTGGGTATGATTTCTCCTTTTGATCATGGTATATTCTAAAATAACTAGACCCCTGGACTGGTCCTGAAGTCTTTGCTTAGTCGGAGCATCTTCAGTTCCTGAGATCATCACCCCATCTTTGTTCCAGCCTGGAAATGTCTTATATTACAAACTCCTACTTGTCTGCTAACAAACTGGAGAAAAGTGACCCTTGTCTGGGTTGTAGACACCTCATTTCTTGCCACAAGCAGAATTTCTTTAGGTGTTAATAGTCATAGCAACAATTCTACCCCAAATTAGTCACTCAGCTGGCTCTGGCTCTTTCTGCTAAAAGTATGAGGTAAAGAGGCACAGCTAATTATTTGAAATCTACAGAAAGTTCATAAGATTAAACAAGTATTCACACAAAGTCTTCAAGCAAGTATACTGCTTTTATTTCAAACTACACGTTACCCTGTATTTTAATCCTAGAGGGTCTACAGGCTTAGACTGCATTGAGCCGTTAAGTGGGAAACTAAGGGAATTGGTAAATGATGAGACAAGATTATTATCTCTATACACACAGTGGAGTAAAGCCTCCGTTTGAAAGAAATGCTGCAGTTCCTGGAATCACATGGTTTGATCTCCCCGGAGTCCTTCCTGACCCATCTACATTGCTATCTTGCACAACAATCTTTGCACGGTTAGGACAGTGCAGGGGGAGGCCAGCACAGATTTCTTTGTCCGTTAGGATTTAGGTGGGGCAGGGAGCTCTGTGTAACTCAGGGGTTCATTTCATAACGTATATATATATGTCTGTATGTGTATATATGTGTGTGTGTCTGCATACATATATAGAGATAGATATGTATGAGTATTTGTATGTGTGTGTTTGTGTAAGTCTGTGTACACACATATAACCAAATAAATTACATCTTCTATCCATTTCATCTAAAACCAAGTTTCTCCCATCACATGGTGGGAGAGCAGAAATAGTACCTACTAAGGGACCTGTTAGAAGTGAACACCTTAGCCAACATCCAGAACAGTGCAGTTTCTTGTACACTTATTAAGGGACAAGATGGGTTTACAAGCGGACCCCAAAGAACTGAAAGAAACATTGGCTCATGCTTTCCTTCTTCAACTGGTGGTTGCAGTGGCAGTTTCCAGGCTTTGCCACTTCTGGAAATGCTTTTGTGGTCCTCACCCATGATCAACAAGACCTTATTTCCAAATTATAGGTCCACAACTATTTTTCTTCAGTTTGCAAAAATGCAGGCTCCTGGGTTTCCCTATCCTTTGCATTTGTCCTGTGTGATGCCCACCACAGCCTCTCTCCAGCAAATGCATAACTTCTCCTCAAATAATTATTTTCTGTTTGGCAAGATTTCATCTTACAGGAATTTTCTGTGTCGCATACATTACCAAGGCTGTATTTTTACAGTTGTAAGGAGTCTAGTTTTAAATTCTGTTAGCTGAGTTTGTAGTAGGGGCACAACAAATAAAAAGGCTAAATTAGCAACATAGAGAACAGAGTGAAAAAGAAAGAAATACTGCTTTTCTTCCCAATTGCACAATTGTATTCCTTTCTCTTTGCTATGATTTTCTCCACAACAGCATGAGCAGCCAGGAAACCAGCATGTGAGGTTCCTAAAATCTCCATTATAAGACATGTGCCATTATCTCTCAAGATTAAAGTCTTATTGGTTAAACCTTATTGGCAATGAAGCATGAGTCCCTGGAGCAGTGAGCTCTAGATACTTCAGAGAGAAGGTTCAAGTCCTGAAATATTGCTTTAGTGTGAGCTCAAGCTCTCCTTTACCTCATTTGCAAGTGCAGGACATGCTCAGAGTTGAAAGTATTGTCATCTTATCTGCTGACGAAGAATCATGCTCCTCTTAGTTATACTGTAGATTCCCTATGCAGCTAGATTACAGCAGAGAGTAGCCAGAAAACATATAGATCGAGAGTTTGATAGACATCAATTGTTTCTTGAGCTCTGGCTTCAGCTAGTAATTCAGACCTACCTACAGAGGCAGTGTGCTGGCTTTGGCCTGGTGCGGTAAATAGTATTATTTACCATAATATTATTTTACCATCTATAGCCACTTGCTTCTTAAACATCATTTTGTTATGAGTGACACCATCAAGCTAACTGAAGCCCACCCTGCCCCCCCCAAAATACCTCAAAGTCAGGAGTTTCCTACAGAGCCTACCAAGCCTTGTTGGGTGCCAGGAATACACAAGAAAGCTTTGATTAATTTAACCTCCTTAGTTACAAATCTTTTTTGGAAGCAAGCAGGAAATTCTCTGGTAACAAGGGAACATATTTTAACATCAACCTGGATCTCGAGATAAACAGCACACAACTTCAAATACAGATCAGAAACAGCTTACACAACACAGAGACACATCAGAGCTTTTAGTCATTACAATACTATTTTCCTTTTAAATAGCACTTACATCCCCAAGTTCTACATAAACAGAGCTATCTACAGAAATCACTTCGCCATTATTCAAATGCAACCATACTCAGTGGATAAAAGAGCACAGTAAAGTTTGGCCTACAACACTCTATATTACTTTTTCTGTTTACAGTATATCTTATAAACAGAATCACATTTTTTTCTCCTTCAAAAATTTAACTTTTTGTAAGTAATTCAATGAAATGTTCAATTATCTTGATTTTCTCTCTCACTTGCTAATCAGTTTTTAAATTGTGCACCACAATTATTCATCACAGAAAATACTTCATTATTACTAATTTGCATAAGTATAACACTTTAAAAACTATTATTAGAACAAATATTGTTACAAACAGTGGAAGGGCACTGCTGGTAAATATGCTATGGAATGCAAATTCAACATTGGTTACTGAGGATGCAAAACACAGAATTACAGAAAATGTTCAGAAAATTGGACACAAAACATGGGATTTGTTCAATTTAACTTCAGAATCAGGGCCAAAAGTTCTATCTTTCCTCTAGACCTAATGAAGAAAAATAAGCATTTTAAGACCATGATCCATCTTGCCTATTTTAGTTGTCTGCTCTGAGAGAACATGAATTGGGACTTTAGAGTCAGCTTTCACCTACTCTAAAAAGGAACACTGAATGATAAGCAGTGATGCAGGTATGTACATTTAATCAGGTGAAACCCAACATTAAAATATGACTAAATTCATAGTCAAGTAACCTGACTGTCCAGCCATCAGCACTGCTATGCACTTTGTACCACACAGCCTCTGGATGCAACAGCTCAGGAAGAAACATCTTCACTCCAGCAGAAAGCCAGCATTGTCCAATGTCTGACTCACAAAACCTTGACTTTGGGGTGCCCACACCTCAGAAGGGAGAATTTGAAAGCTCTAGCAGATTTAGCTGCAGTGCTCTAAGTTGTTGTTCCCTGCCCCATTTCTCACCTTCAGCAGAGATTACCCACACCCTTACAAGGCATGGCAGCACTGGCCACAAATTGATGCCATCGCTGTCTTAGTACATAGTCCATTGTGTTAGCTCAAAACCCCATAAAAGCAGTTTTCTTACCAACTCTGTAAACTGGAGCCCTGAGACACTAGTATATGTCACACTGTCCTCTAAGGCAGTAATCTACAGCCAATGAGCAAGACAAACATCTGGGACAGCCTTGTTTTAAATCACAGCAGTTAAATCTGCCATAGCTTGTCCACAAGGGTACTAAATCACACTAAATCACTAAATCATTTCCAGAGGTATCTGGATTTTCTTTGGAAAGTTGCTGTGAAATCTTTAAGCAGACACAAGGTGAAGAAGTTACCCCTTGGAGAAATTCATAATATTGCCCACTTCTTGTATCCCTAATTTCCTTTCCTCAAATCAATTCTCTCCTCCAGAGGCTTTCCTTCTCTTACAGCTGTTCTGAACATGCAATCTTTTCATTTTCCTTTCCTCTCACCCTCATAGAAACTTCCCTTTGCAAACATTCCATCAGTCTGGTTGGTGGTCAGACAGACTTCTGCAAGCGAGTAGATATTGTTCCCTTATGCAGGTTGGCAGTTTTACTTAACAAGAGAGTCTCTAAATCAAAGCCAACAAATCCTGAAGGAAGTAACAAACACGTCTTGGTGTCAGTAGCACCTGGATCTGTACTTTAACTTATGCAGATATGCAGAAGCACCAAGATTTCCCAGGGAGTAGGACAAACTGAACATGACAGCTTGCACACAAGTTTCTTGTATTTTCTTTGTGGTAAAGAGGGTATTAGGGACACCCTCCTTACAGAGAGAAGATCAGCAACACTCTGTTTTTCAACATCTGGTGTCAAATGTCTTTCTGTAAACGCCTGCATAAGCATCTTCATAGCTTACAAAATAAATCTTGACATTGTTTTCTGAACTAGCTTTAAAACTTGGCCCCTACAGTCCATGCGAAAAGCATCAAAACCCTGAAAGTCTGGGTTTTCTTTAAAAATCATTTGGATTCCAAGCCTTTCTTGAGAATTTTTTTGTCCTGTCTCGTGGGTCGTTACCATGATTTTTCAACACTGCCAAGTTACTAGTGTGGTGAAATGATCTCATGTGACAAGTACATATCAATAAGCAGATGGTAGGTGTAATGACAGCAAAAACTTCAACCTAGTACTTGAGAGCTGTGATATTTCTTTAACACAGTCTCCTAGAATTTGGCCAACAGTAAGGTAATCTTGTCCAATATCAAATTTAAAAGAAACCATCTAGGCATAGAGCAGATTTCAATTTCTTTCTCTTCCTCTTTTCTAAATTCTCATTATTAGTTTTGAAAAACGGTGGGAATTCTTCAGTTTGCTGGAAAATCTTTTTTGTTCTCATACTTTCCAGTGTAAAATAGCCATATCTGAAAAAAGCAATATAATTTCCATTAAGACATTAATTTTGTCAGAAAAACAATTTCCACTTTAAAAAAAAGTTGTGATAGTTTTCCACCAATCCCAGTGATTAGACAAGCATGGAGAAAACCCAAATGTATCACAAGCAAGCTCAGTGCCCCAGAGGTCAGCTGAGTGGGCCCCGCTAAGCAGCTTTCATGGTAGCAGGTCCCATTCAGAGCATATTCCCCAGTATGCAGGCTGCCAGCAAATATGTCATCTTCCCGAGCCCAAAGGCCAGTGGTGGTTCTTACTAAATCAAGCAAATTTCCATGTCTGCCACTAGTTGCCCTCTCTTCCCGCTGTCTATCAGTACCAGGAGGCAACAGCAGTAACAACTGTGGAGTATCAGAAAGGCAGATGGGATAGTGATAAAAGGCTCATGCAATGGAGGTAAGTAATTAAGGGGCTCCTCTGCTCTGGTGCTTCTTTTCCCCAGCTCCATGGTGGTTAGATGTTCACTGCTCATCTAGAACATTGCATTGCAATAAGCTCTTCCACCCACAGTCATGGGCTGCTTTCCAGACCTTGCTGGAGCTTACCTCTAGAAATTTCCCTCACATGACATATCTTTCCACATGTTTGACTGTGACGGGAACAGCCAACGTGCTTCAGCTGTTCTCAAAACCATGGCCTCCCAGGATTTCTCCATGGGGAAAGTTACCAACACCTTGTCTCTACTTCAAAATTCAATTTGTAGGCTTGCACAAAAATGAGCACATGATCCATTAGCCACTTGTCCTGAACGGGGGCTTCTGTTGGCTTCCAAAATGGCCTGCAGAAAGCTACACTGCCAGCTCATCTGCTTGGGCAATAAGAGCAGAGAGAGAAAATGTCCCTGGACCTTGCATCCAGTTCTCTTCCCTCCAGTATCCCACCGGCATAGCAGGTGCTCTCATTTTCTTTTGGCAAAGATTATTAGAAAATTACTAAGGTGGCAAATTTACTAGACTGTCCTGAACAACATACTTGCCTCCTTGCCCCATTCCTGGAAGACGGCATGTGGTGCTGTGGAGAAGAGGGCTTGTGGAATAGCCTAAGTCAAGCCCATAGGATATGAACTGTTCCCAATGCTATCTTCAGTCCCAAGAAATCCACACACCTGATATTGGACAAATTAGCTGCTCAGATCATGAGCTATCCCTATTTTCTGTCTTGAAAATGCAAAGTTGAGACTCCAATAAGCAGCCATCTACAGCAGTAGTGTGCCTTGGTAGATGTTTCTTTTGCCATCTACAAGCACAGCTTGTCTTTAGTTTTGCATGAAGCTGGAAATCCTCTGAAACAGCTAACGGATGCTGATTCACAATGCTGATATTGTAGAAATAAGAGTTTCCTTTCCTAAAGGATTATGATCTGAGCATAGTGATAAGTATACAAGCTTGCCCTAGTTACCACCCAGCCAGCTTGGCCACTTACCTGAATAACTGATGGTGTGGCAGAAAGGAAACCAGTGTGCAGAGTGCAAGGCTTACCTGAAGCTGAAGCATAAAGACCAAAGTGTGCAGTGGGACCATCTGGCCCTTCTATTCACCTATCTGTGGAGACATCCTTGGTGTGCAGTAAGCTCCAGCCAACCTCTTCCAAGGCTGCACCTAACTTGACATATAGTCCACTTCCACATCAGGTCCCAGGATCATCCCCTGTGTCGCAAATCAAAAATGACAGAGCCTCCCCAGGATCTCAACTGCCCTTTGGCTGGTGGTAGGGAAGGAAAGGTCCGAACCCAGGTCTCACTCTGGCAGGGGTGCAGAGAGACAGTGAAGGACAGACCCACATGCTCCTTCATCCTTGCAGACTGCGTACCCCCTCAGACTGCTTGGAGGGATCAGTTCTCTGTACACCTTCCCTTTCCAGAGCAGACCTGGAAGCTGCCTGCAGCTGCAGACCACAAAACAAGAGTTCTCTAAATCATCCCCCATCTTGAAAAGGTGAGTCGGTAGCATGCATATGTTATTTTCCTATCACCTCTTCCCATGACAGCATTGGGAAAGGCATTTGAAGATGTGGAGCAACCCCTTCTTTCAGCTTACCATTCCGTCTGATGACAGAGTACGCAAGAGATTTATACTGGAAAATGGTGGAGGAGCTGACTAGGAGAGATGCACTGCTGGATCTCATCCTTATTAACAAGGAGGGTCTGGTTGAAGCAGTGAAGGTTGAGGGCTGCCTTGGTTGCAGTGACCATGAGATGGTGGAGTTCAGGATCTCATGTAACAGCAACAAAATAGCAAGCAGAGTTGCAACCCTGGACTTCAGCAGGGCCAACTTTGACCTCTTCAAACAATTGCTAAGGGAAATCCCATGGGCAAAGCTGCTTGAAGGTAAAGGGGCCCAAGATAGCTGGGTAGCATTCAGGGACTGCTTCTATGAAGCTCAAGATCGGAGCATCCCGACACGTAGGAAGTCAAGGAAGGGAGCCAGGAGACCTGCTTGGTTAAACAGGGAACTGCTGGATAAGCTTAGGTGGAAGAGGAAAGTTTATAGATCTTGGAAGGAGGGGCTGGCGACTTGGGAAGAGTATAAGGCTATTGTCAGGGGG
>VYZX01025657.1:54745-121846 GCA_013401335.1 Brachypteracias leptosomus
GCTACAAAGATGATTAAGGGAGTGGAGCATCTCCCTTATAAGGAAAGGCTGAAGGAGCTGGGTCTCTTTAGCTTGCAGAAGAGGAGACTAAGGGGAGACCTCATTAATGTTTATAAATATATAAAGGGGGAGTGTCACGAAGATGGAGCCAGGCTCTTCTCGGTGACAAACAATGATAAGACAAGGGGTAACGGGTACAAACTGGAACACAGGAGGTTCCACTTAAATATGAGAAGAAACTTCTTCTCAGTGAGGGTAACAGGACACTGGAATGGGCTGCCCAGGGAGGTTGTGAAGTCTCCTTCTCTGGAGATATTCAAAACCCGCCTGGATGCCTTCCTGTGTAACCTCATCTAGGTGTTCCTGCTCCGGCAGGGGGATTGGACTAGATGATCTTTTGAGGTCCCTTTCAATCCCTGACATTTCGTGATTCTGTGATTCTGTGAAAGAGAATTACCTGTTAAAATGTCCCAAGGATGAGACCTTTTAGTTTTTATGTCCAAGACACATCCAAGAAAACAAAGGAAGAAGAAAAAGAAACAAAATCCCTAAAAAGTGATTCATGGTCAGTGGCGAAAACATATCTCTTCCCAAACTACTGCAAGCATGAAAAGCCTAGGTATTTCTCATCCATTTACAACCAGAGCAGAGAGAGAAATCTTCTGCACAGAATGAGTCATTTCAGCTTCAAGACTCTAATAAATGTCAAACGAGCTGCAGTTCCCCCGGACACTCGTCAGAGCAGCTTTGGTGCCTTGCTACCATGGCTACTCGCACTGTGTGGGAAGGGAACACTTCAGGGACAGACCTGGAAAGCACTTCTGGCAAAAAAGCAGTGTCAGGCTCAGGGTGAAATTTCTTGCCCTCTCTACACCACCAACTTGTGGTAACTTACTTGTGGAAACAAGCTGGTGTTACTTGTTGGCATCATTTTAAAGGAAAGTTTCCACTGAAGTTTTGGAAAACCCCGACCCCAAAAATCTGTTCCTCTGTTATTGTAGTTATTCAGGATGCCATGTTTCATATATATGCCTTGCTGTAAATCTCTAGTGACCCTGAAAACACAAGTAGCAAACCAAAATTAATTTACTCATTAATTAGGAGCCATGCTGGGATATTTGAGGATGAGTGATCTTCAACAGATACTCAATGATGAAAGGCACAAAGATCCTAGGATAAAGCCAAAGTTTCTTTATATACATCTCGGGCTATATGCAGAAGGAACTCATCAGCGTATATTCTTCCTTTGATACTTCTCTTCTGGTTGCTATAACTAGTCAGCATATATATACATATATTGTTAATGCATAAAAAGTGAAAAAAAGTGCTTTGTTTCCACTGTTAATAAACTCTATTACCCACATGGGAATGTCTACACCAGTGTTCAAAGAAACACTGGGCCATTTTCACTACCTATAACCATTTGTTCATGGTGACTAGAATACAATAGGTATTTAGTCAGCATCTAGTGAGAGAAAAATGCAGCGAACAAAGACTGTTAACATCCTAGCTCTAAATTAACTTTCTCCGAGATTCAGAAAGTTCATACATCCCCCTTCTCTGAATAGAAAGCATAATGCATGTTCCTCACCACCCCAGGTAAAAAAAAAACAACAAAGTTGGGATTAATGTCTGTGAAGCTGGTGGAGCACAATATGGGCATCATTAAATAATTAAGTCATAAGACTTGTGGAGTCTTTAATTCTCCTCCTCCTTGTAGAAAATAAGTACGTTTTACTCACAAACACTCCTAGGACAGAAAATATATGTTAGAACAAGTTTTCTCTGAAAATCTCTAAATCTCCCTCCCGTCTCATCTTGTCTAATTTCTACACTGTTATGGCATGTTAACCTTATAGCCAGCAGGGAAATCTGGGAGAAAATGAACCATTTACAGCAAAATAAACCCTGATTGTAAGTCCTTGGTAACATGTGGCTAAAAATACAACAGGATGCTGCAAAATTCATCTACCAAAAGTCAAAGAACCAGCACATAGGCAACACAGCAATTTTTGTTCTTACTAACCATATTTTCCATCTTATTTTCTAAAAATTTGGGTTACCAGAATCCCAGGCACTATCTCAGCAAGCTTTGGCCAGGTACTACCCTCTGGCATGGCACACCATCTCACTGGCAGTGGCAGCAGAAGCAGCTCCTGGCTCTGGGCAACAGATGTATGTGAAAGAGAAGACAACCCCTATCCCACCACCTCCCTGGGGCTGAGGTGATACCAATGGCAGAGCAGCTCCCAGGGAGGTGGATTGGGCAGGAGAGCCTGCTTGACCTCCGTGTTTTGTAAAGCACACTGTAGCACAGCAAAGCATGGTCCTGGTTAGTGCCACTACTGAGGTGAGGTCCCGTGGCTTGCATTACGAAGATCAGATGTAGTAGCTGTAGCCGTCAGGCCTGAAACACTATTAAAAGGCAGGATATATCTTCTCTCATCATCTTCAGATCTTTTGTATGGCATCTCTACATCTAGGGGAAAGGCCAAAACTAGAAAGCCCTGTGTATTAGCCTGTGGTGGGTTTACCTTGGCTGGGTGCCCGGTGCCCACCCCTAGTCCCTCTATNCATTAGGTTGTTTCAAGAAAACATGGGTTTAAACCCAAATTCCACCTTCCTCACAAAGAGTGGTTTGGGAGTCTCATTTTTTCCCCTGTTCCTAGTCATCACATAGTTTGGTATATCTTGTAGCTAAAAGCACTAAGTACTTCCTTACCATAAATATCAAAATCACTTTATATTTTTACACAGCTGGAACACAATTGTATTTTTCAGACCTCAGTTATGTGCTTGAATGAAAGTAAGCCAAATTAGTGCTTGTGATTATAGCAACCCAAACTTGTAGAAGACAATATCACAGACTAGACATGTAATGACAAAAATTGCTATATTGTCTATGTGCTGGGTTTTGGTATTTACAATAGTTTTGTTCTGATTGCTGAATGAAAGTTCTGGATTTGTAGGTTCAAAATCTTTCACATATGTGAAACTTTATCTATTGCTAGAAAGTATGACAAGCTGAGAGAGTTGGGGTTGTTCAACCTGGAGAAGAGAAGATTCTGAGAAGACTTCATTGCAGCCTTCAGTATCTGAAGGGGGCCTACAAGAAAGCTGGGGAGAAACTTTTTACAAGGGCTTGTAGTGATAGGATGAGGGGTAACAGCTTTAAACCAAAGGAGAGGAGATTTAGATTAGGTGTAAGGAGGAAATTTTTCACTCTGAGGGTGGTGAGTCACTGCCCAGGGAGGTTGTAAATGCCCCAACACTGGATGTGTTCAGGATTACATTGGATGGGGCCTTGAGCAATCTGGTTTAGTGGGAGGTGTCCCTCCCATGGCAGGGCTGTTGGAACTAGATGATCTTTAAGGTCCCTTCCAACTCGAACCATTCTATGTTTCTACAATATATATTAGTTGAAATGGTTTGCTAACTAATGTGTTGCTCTGGCTGACTCATTAAACAAAATGCTAGAATGACATGCTCTGCTGATTCACTCTCTCCCCCATTCTAGTTGTTATTCTCAACTGAATTTGTAAACTATGCTTTCTTCCACAATTCTTCGTAACTTTTATTGAAGATTTTTCGGTTTCAAACCTGACATAGTTTTCCATTTGCTTGTGATGTGCATCATGAGTTTCTACAAATAGTATAAAATATAAGGATATAGGAATTTTCAAGAAATAGAAATCAAATTAGATGGAAGGTCTGTGTGAAATAATCTGTATTTGACATTAACATATTATACATCTCTCACAGAACATTAAAAAAAATAACAGTGAGGAGCAATTGGCATGTGGAAAAAGTTAATTTCTGAAAAAAATACACAAAGGCATCATAAACTGTCAGCCCAGCATATAGGTCAGCCAGACTTTGCAAAGAAGAGTCAGTGAATGTGTTTCATTTTCATTTTATCAGATTTGCCCTAAGACACCACTGGGACACACCACCAGTATTTTCAATCCAACAAGGACTGGAGGATTGTTAAATGCCAGTAGCAGAGTTGCACTGCAGGGAACAGAGGGCAGGTTTGGGACAGAAAGGCGTCAGGCAGTCCCTGCACCTCTTGTCCTGTGGAGTAGACAACAAGTGGAGGATAGAGAAAGGGATGGAGGGTTCAGTGACCCCCTTTGCAAGGGTTTGCACAGAGGCAGCACAACACTAATTTCTAGCATGGGTGGTGATAAGAATTCTAAATGCCATGAGTTGGATGTTGACCAGGCTCAAGTTCCCTGGGAGAAGACAGTCAGGAGGTGATGAGCCCCTGGTACCACTGTCCAAAGTGGCACAGGCATGTCCCGTCACAAGAAGAGGGGGCACACGGATGGATAGACAGCCTCTCTCAGAGCCTACATCTGCCTGGGAAGGTGGGATGTCAGCACCTCAAGGCAGATGTGGGGAATTTCAGCTTCTACAGGATGATCACAAGTTTCAGCAGCTTGGCATTTTTCTCCCTTTTAATTTCACTCTGTGAATGAGGGACTCAGCTGGACAGACAGAAAATCAAGGACTAGTACGTCTACTATGAAAAGCTGAGTCCTAGAGAGGATGGAGGGTTGTTAAATGTCAATAGCAGAGACAGAGGTCACCTTGAAGTCAACAGGTTGGTCAAGGAGATCAAAATAAAGATCTTTTAGGGGCCAAATTAGAATGTAACTTTTCCTTTCCTACCTACCACGAGAAACATTGTTCATGAAATCTTTTCAAAATATGTTGGTCTATTTATTTTCACTATTGTATGTTCCTGACAACTGTCTTTACAAATTTGTGCAAACTGTAAACAATGGCAGTATGACTCCTGCTGTGATCAGATACATAGAAAACTAGTTATGTGCAGCCAGACAGCCAGCAAGTAGAGATGCCAAGTCTGCAGATAGCCCAGACAGCACCCAGCATGGCAAAATGACTTGCTCCAGCTCTGCATGCACACAGTGGCCAGTACAGTCCCGCTCCCACAAGGATGTGTCAACCGAGGAGCCTGTGAGCAGGACACATGCCACAGGGGTGACAGCTCTTTGAATAACAATGTTCTCTACCAGGGTTAGGGAGGGCTGAGATATGCAGGTTCAAAGGGAGGAACCTGAACACAGCAGCCCAGTGAGCGAGGGAAATAACACATCCAACAAGGAGACAGGCATCTCATTAAGATGCCTGCTGCTGAAGAGTTATATTTCTCAACAGGGAAGCTAAAAAACATTTTCTTAGTGGCAGAGAAGAAATATGTGAATCCAGAAAAAGCTGATGTGGAAAGACGTGGTTATGAACAAGAGCTAAATGGTATAAGAAAAGATCTAGTGGGGAGAAAAATAAAAAAGGATTGCGAAGTTGTTTGGAGACATGGGAATGAATCTACTGGTAGAAATAATGTTGATAGGAAGACTAATTGTTTTAAAGGCAAAAATGGGGATGATACAAAGCTCATATAATTTTTTTTTTGCTTTGTATCACAAGCAATGACAAACATATGCTGAGTAATGAATGATGACTTGAAGTCAACATCTGATTAGATTGAGCTCTTTGAGGTCGTCATTACTGGCATTTCTGAGTTCAGAGTGGATACTTCATAATAGATAAGTTTTCAGAAAACTAAAAAGTGACCCAACAGATTGAGACCAATAAAAGGAAGTCTTTGGGGTTTATATTGCAAATCAGTAACCTATTTGCAACCCCTCCTGCAAAATACACTCAGGAGCAAGGACTTTATGGCTAGAGAGCATCCATGGCCCAGGCTCATGCTTTACACTGCAAGTCAGTGTCTGTACTCAAAATCAGTGTTTGTGATTCAGAAAAACTTTTCCAATGGCCAGCATATTGTGTTGAGATACGCAGCACTGCTCACTGAAGCATATAGTATTGGCAGTTGTTGGGGGTAAGGTCATAGGGATATGGTATAGCACACAGTGGTGTGGACATTGCAGCATGAAAAAAATGTCTATGTTCCCAGGAAAACCATATTTTACCCACATAATGGGTTTCTGTCAGTGATCATAAAATGACAGAGAAGACACCACCTGTTCTGAAGGAAAGAGACCTTGAAAGGTCAGTTAGGTCTTCTCCTGACTGGGAAAAGCAGCTGTATCCACACCTGACAGATGCTTTTCAAACTCATTCTGAAAAATCACCAAGATTCAGTAGTCTCCTAGAAAATTGTGCCAGTCTTTCCCTGTTCTCATATGAGATGGCATATTTGCAAAAAAAATGAAATACATCCTCCAGCTATTTCCTCAGTAATATTTCCGTGCATTGTTACAATACAAAGCACAGTCAATGAGAATTAAAAGGGTAACAAACTTTTGAGATAAAAGCAAGAAAGTCTAGGTAAAGTTTCTAATGAAATTTCTTAACATCAGGACTTCTGAGCTTCTCTTCTGATTTATTAAACTCTGTTCCCTCCAGACTCTCTGATATATAGAATTTCAGGAAGAACAATGTCTCCTGGAAGAAGCAAAGGTGAGGTGATTTTTTTATGGGAAGCTAATATCTGCAATAAATATAGGGCAGCTTCTGCTGCTTCTTAACATAAACCTGAGAGGATGGATAGACTTTGCATTTCTTTAATGGAGATACATTTTTTCAATTTAAAATCCTATGCAAGTGAAATACCGCTTTCATTGATGGTTGTAGTAGGAAATCAATTCAGTATTACACATTCCAAAATAGATCCCATAAATTGCCTTAGTTCCTTGATTGCAATGCCAGTCTGACAACCCACACAGCTGAGGCTCCATCTCTCTGTTTAGATAGGGGATAGTTTTCTGACCGCCACCTTATAAACAGAACAGGTGAGCTGGCAGTAAAGATAAGACTGAGAGAGATCTGCTGACATCAGATTAATATAGACATTTCTTCCTTGATAGCATTTGATTTTCAGAGGCTCTTGAGAATTTAGAGCTCAAATCTCTGAGATTCATGATATACTGTACCATACAAGGTCATTCATGTCACTGACAACTTTATGGGCAATAGCTCTTACCGTCAGCATTCAATACGTGCAAACACAGGTTGAAAACTACATTCATTTTTTGGCTGTAACATTGTGGTTTCAGACTCACGAACTGATGGGAGCACAATTTATCGAACTTGTGCTGAATTAATTGTAAGAAAGTATGTGAAACATTGGACCTTCATTCCAGAGAGAGAAGCTGTCATAGAGAAATTAAGGGATGAGCATTGAACCAGAGAGGCTGCTGCTGTTGCTGGAACAGGGACAGGAGCTGAAAGGCTGCTGGAAGCCAGTCTCATACCAAGGCTCCAGCAGACCAATCCCCCTGACTTAAGATGTATGGGCACTGAAAACTGGTACCAGCATACATAGCTCATAATGAAACTACTACATCTCATAGCCTGAAAATGTGTCATCGGCCTCTCAGACCCATGAAGTTGAGCTAAGTGGAGACAGACTCTCCTTTTACCTCTCTTTCCCATTTTACTACAAGTAGTGAAACACCATTGTCTATCTCATGGCAGAAGTTTACCAAAACCTTGGTCTGAAGAAACATTTCTCTCCTCAAAACAACCTCAATGGGAAAAATAAGCAAACCTTTACAGAGCCACACAGGTATTGCACCAGTTGCTGGATCCCACATTTCTCAACTCAGACATGTACATTTTTAGCTCTGCTGTGTCCCAACTACTAACTCTGATGATATTTAAACTAATACTAAAATGGGCAAAGTCATAACACTCCAGAAATCCCTGAAGAAATTAAAGGCTCTACAGTAGGATACAAGGGAGCAGACAAGTCTGCAAAATTCTTCTCCTTGTGAGCAACATCTAACAAGAAGAACATTTGGGTGATCCACAATCATCCTTAGGGGCCCTGCCTCTCTCCTGCTCTACAGTCCAAGGACATATCTTGAGGAAAATCAAAGCACACAAAGCCCAAAAGAGCAGCAACTCATTCCTTTGCTTTATACCTTGCAAAGGACAGACATTGAAAGCTGATCTACTGTGCCTATGAAAACATTTGCAGTTCTGTCCTGGAATTAAGCTAAGAAAAATTATTCATGTAATGAGCACAGCCAGATCTCAGGTGATATATCTTAGGAGAGACATTTTTTAGAAGAGATGAAGGGGTTTTTTTAAGATTTTCACACATTTTTGTGGGCTTACTCCAAACCCCCGCACCTGCTTTGTGAACTTCACTTGCACTTTAGAGGACATTTGTTCCTCTTTCTTTTCCAGTGTAAAGATAGTCACAGGCTTATCGATAAAGGAGAAAGTTCTCAAGTGGCTCAGGCAGGTGCAGCTTGCGGACTGCATATAGGCATGAACGACCCAGATGCTTTCTGATACTCAACCGGCACAGCTGGGCAAGGCTGGCAGGACCTGGGGAAAAAAAAAGGCAAGAACAAGCACCCCCAACCCCATCAACAGTATAAGTCAGAAAGCAACAAACACCAGCAAGATTTGCAAATCCGATCAAGCAGTACCCTGTGACTTGCGAAGTCAGGGAGAGCTAAATACATTATTGTTCATATTTAATTTATGTTGTCAGAGCTGCTCCAGTGATTTTAAATCTATGAGCATTAAAAACCTTTTTGTGCATGCACGGCTGGGTTTTTCTGCATCTTTTCTCGAGCAAATACTTAAAATATCATAAGTCTGCACTGGAGAGAAAGAGACAGGATGCATAGCCCTTGCTCAGGATATAAGAAACTCACAGCAGTTCTGTGAGGATAAAGACATGAGGGACTATGGCGAGCTGCAGAGGTGCTCAGTGTAGACCAGCCATAATTGGGTGGATATGGCAAATACAATTAGTTATTCATATATACAGAACATGCTTCTTCCAACCACTGGTGTCTGAGCAGATACCTGCACAAGTAATAACTGCAACTCAATCTTCTTACATGATCACACTATTTCTGTATGTCAGTTGGTCTATCAGTGCTCCTCAAAATAATAAATGTGTCACCCAATTTTAATTAAGTCTGACTGAAAACATCTCAAAGATAGAAAGCCTCCAAAAGGTTTGTGCAAAAAAGTCCCAAGGCTAAGTAATAAAAAAATAATTTAAAAAAAAAAAAAAAAAAGAAAGAAAAAGAGAGGTCTTTTTGCGTTTTCCTTGCCTTGGGGGAAAGGTTGCTGCATGTGAAAAACTCTTATTAAACATCAGTAAGTCCACTGGTAGGAAAGGTGTTGGAGGACTCATCAGGACAGTGGTGAGGCCAGCTTGGGCAGCGTCACAGCACTGCACACCGCAGTGTTGCCCCAGTGGCTTCACCGCAGAGTGATCAGGCAATTGTCCTCAGTCTACACCACCACAGGTCAGGTGAGGGGTACACCAGGCACAAACCCACTGGAAACGAGGCTCTGTTTCTTCTGCAACTGCATTCTTGAACGTACAAATGCAGCTTGCTAGTGAACAAGTCCCTGCCTCCCCTTCACTTTCTTCTTGCTGGAGCTGCTCCAGGTTGAACCTTTACACCTGCTTAGAGGTGATCAGGATTTAAGCCTTGTCTCAGCCCTGCCCCTTCAGTTTCTGGCCAAAGAGTAGCAATCACAGCACTGTTTGGTAAGCAAGGGGTAGAAATGTATGCTTAAAAGCCTGTCATATTTTCCAGGTAAGCTTTATAATTTGTGCTTTTACTACAGGAAAATTTAGGAGCATAAAAAGGCTGATAATGCCCTATCTGAGAAGACATTAATAGAAAATGTGGGATATATAGGCAAAAGCACTTGTACTACTGTCACTGGAATTGAAGAAAGAAGGTACCATCTCCCAGAGCAGTCAAGAAACCAGAAACATTTTATATTTTGTATCACTTAACAGTCAGGAAGGGGAGCAATCAAAGGGAAACATCTAAGTAACCACAGCAGAAAAGCCAGGGGGTAGAAAGAAAATCCTTCAATCTGAGGTGCTTATTTCAAACTTAAGGACCTCAAAAAACACAGAAGTAGGGGAAAAGGGCAGTTGCAGATATTAGATACAGCAAAATATCTTAAAGTGGGACTGAAGGGATAAGTGAGGAAACTGAGGAAACTTCATCTCTGAAAAGTAAATAGCCATCAGTAGTCAAAATGCCTCTATAGAACCTCTGAGTGTAATGGAGGTGATAAGCTGAAAGTGGAAGTCAGAGAGTTCAGGAAGAGAAAATTACTAATATTGGGATATTTCTTTATCTACACAAACTCTTACTTCCGCAGGGCAACTGGTGCAGGACAACTCAAGCACTGCCTTTGGTTGCACAGACTGCCATTACAGAGCCCTGAATATTTCAGATATGGGCACAGAAGTCACAAGCGGTGAGAAGCATTCAAGCAAAAGTCCTCCCAGAAGGTTTTAGACATGATAAATTAAAGCTCTGTTTGAAAAGCCATGGAGAAAAGGAGCAGGACATAAGGATATCAAGCCAAAGTTTCATGTCCTCCATAAAACCCACTTGTGTGCGGAGGGCCAGCACAAAGCCTGTGTGTAATATTGGCAATATTAAATTACCATCTAAGAGCTATTTTTCAACTGGAAGCAGGCTCTCTTTGCACATCGTGCTTTGCTCCTTGATGGGGAGCAAGCAGGTTTGGGAAGGTGGCAGGCTGTCTGCATGGGGGAGCATCATTTACCCTCCATGTCGGCAAAGCCCCAGGGCAGGAGAGACCAAGTAACAGAGCATCAGTGAGCTGGGAAATACAAAAGTTAGAGGAGAAGGGGGGACTTAATTCAGCATATCCATATCCCAGGGATATTGCTATTGGATGCATGAAGTTCTGACTGTATATGGTGCAGGTGAAAACAGCACAAAAGGATCTAGATTCATTTCTTCTCAGAAGTTTCTTCCAGTAGACTGGAAAGATAATTAATTGTAGAAAGCCTGGAAGTAACCTGCAAAGGACACTTCTGGTTTGTGCTGTTCCCATGAACCGCATGGAAGAGCTGTGTGCCATGAAGCTGAATCACCACTCGGCAAATGACTCTGCTTTCCCCTGGTGACCAAGGGCATACAGTCATGTCACTTTTTCTGCAGGAAGCAGGACAGTGAGACACGGTGCAAGTTTGAACCCAAGATGGTGGTAGTAAAATATCTATGAATAAACTCTCACAGCAGGCTTTAATCCTTAGAATCCTGATAGGTAAAGACATAAAATTTTCCTTCAGTAGACAGGAAAAGAAAGCACAGAATAACTGGCCACTTTATGCACTAAAACCCTAACACTTGGTGGCAGATCTAGCAACAAAACAGAGATCTCCTACTCATTTCTATGTGCTCAGGTTTGAAATCAGTAGAGAAGAAAACTTGTATAGAGCATTACTTATAAAAGCAGTTAAGAAAATATTCTTATTTAAAGAAAATAAATACTGTTCTACTTAAAAATAAAGAGAAGAAAGGAAACTATTACCTTCCCGAAGCAGAAGTGTCTGCTCCACTTTGCTGTTGGGTATGGCAAGATCCAGGGCACATTTGAATTCAGCATTTCTGCATTTCAGGTTAGCACCATAGTCTGTCAGCAAGATGATTACCTCCACACTGGATTTCCTTGCTGCCGCGTGGAGTGGGGTGTCTAATCGCTTCCCCTTGTTAACATTGGCTCCTTGAGTGTACAAGAATACACTGTTAGATCTGGAACACAGCAGTAACTGTCCAAACCTGGACCACACAGGCTGGTTTCCACTAGTAGCCTAAATAAATGAAGGAGATGGATGGCACATAGGCCTCCATCATTTCTCTCAATAGCAGCAGTGCAAAACTCAACAGGTCAAATACCTGCTGTGTAAAAGTCCTCTGAGTTACCAAATCCTGTCTGCGATGGACAGAACCGAGCAGCTTGACCTTCAACCCAATAGATGTTCAAAGCCTACCATATGTTTTGTAAATTTGTTAATAACATAAAATCTAACATAAGTTATGTTAATTTAATTACTAGGGAACAAAACCCCAACCTTTAGGTATCTCATTGTAATAACTCCGAGAGCAGAGCAAGCAAAATGCTTACCCCAGGCTCACCAGGCACAGCAGGGCCATGCTTTGAGCACGTGTAAGTCAGCTAATGTACACTGACAGCAAAAATTTATGCTAGCTCATAGGCTGTGCCGGGATCTGCAGTGATTATTCTTTCAAGAAGCTTTACTGCTGTCTTCATCATCCACTGAGAAGAAGGTGAAGTTAATGCTTCACATGGCAGTTTATCATAATAAAGAGTTGATTTTGGTCACTAATATTAGCCAGCATTGCCTGTGCTTCCTGTCATCATTCTAGAAAATGAAAAGTATTTTATTTTCATATTCAGACAGTCTCAGGAAGTTTCTATAATTAAGGCGCTTTTTTTGCTGAAGATATAATAAATTCTTCATGAATATAGGTGAAATTCTTTATAGCCTCAAGTGAGTCCCAGACTCAGGGTGCCCAAACACCTCCTGTGGAAATAACCCATGATGTTTGCAGTGGACAGGAAGCCTGGAGAGACCAGCAGTGCTGGCTCACCCCACCACAGCTCTCCTCCAGCCCTTTTTCCTGATGTACCTAGCTCCAAAAGCTTCTTGACACAGTCTATCCTCTGGTACATGCAAGCCACATAGAGCGGGGTCCCATGCTGCAAGTCTTCTTGGTCAATGTCAACCTCATGGGCCAGAAGGATCTCCATACACTCCCTGTGACCTGTGGAGACACGAAGAGCCAACACTGAAGTGCTGCAGAGTAGACTACACCCAGATACAACCAATGAGTCACAAGAGCTGGGAATAAGCCAAGTCTGTTTATCCATGCCAATATGGGCAAGGGGTTTTTTTAAAAAGTATTTTAACATTATGTAGTGGGTCTGTCTGAGCTGATTTTCCTCATGCAGCCCTAGGACCCAGAGAGTGTTGATAACACACACCTTTGTTATGACTATCAGTGTTCACATGACACCAAAGGTACGGGGGGGGGGCAAGATCTGGGAGGGGATACAACCCAGACAGCCAACCCAAGCTGACCAATAGGATACTCCATACCATATGACGTCAGCTCAACTATAAAGGGAGGAGGACGGGGGGGATTCGGGGGAAGACGTTTGTCCTCCGAGCAACCGGTATGCGTTCTGGAGCCCTGCTTCCCGGGACAGGCCCGACACCGCCTGCGGATGGGAAGTAGAGAGTAACAGCTTTGCTGCTTTTGCTTCGCACGCGCGCGACCTTGCTTTCTCCGCTGTTTATTAAAACTGCTTCTTATCATAACCCACGGGTTCTTCTTCTTTTCCATCTTACTCTCTCCCTGCTTGCCTTGCTGACGAAGGTTTGGGTTGTGGGGGGGGAGCGATAGAGGGACTAGGGGTGGGCACCGGGCACCCAGCCAGGGTAAACCCACCACACATTAATAAAAGATGTATTCCTCACTCAGTTATTGTCAGCTTCACTCACAGCCTGAACGTTACCTCTCTTGACAGCTTCGTGAATGGGTGATGCAAGGTGGTTCCTGAGCTGTGGCTTGGCTCCAAATTCCAGCAGCATGTTGACACAGGCCATGCTGCCACTGCAGCAGGCATTAAATAGAGGAGTGATGCCATCGATGGTGACTGCGTTGACCTGGAATAGCAAGACATGCTCAGGATAATCCAATTTAAGAGGAATGCCCTTGCAACGTGCCTCATGTACGCATCAGAAATGCACCAGAAGAAGATGCTTGTCTTGTTTAATTTCAAAATTGATTTTGTTAACAACTTTTAGTGTTAAATGTTGTGGCACAACATATATAACATTCTCCTCTGATGTCTGCCCTCTCTCCTGGATAGCTAATGCCTTAAGGCAGTGACACTGCCTGCTATGAATGCTCCTCCTTGACTTGCTCAGAAAATGCAGATTTTACTTTTTTTTTATGTGGGAAATTTGAGTATTTTCATGACTAGTTTGCACCAACTCAAAGCCAGAATGTGCTCAGACGAAAATGACTTTGCCATTTCCTTCATGTTTAATATTTTCACCTGAAAACACATTTCTATCAAAAGAAATTTTCATGGAAACATAGTTGTAAACCCTCACAGAAAAGGATCTTGAAAGAGTTTGTATTTATATGCATGTGTGTACATGTATATGTAAGAGAAAAAGAATTTCCTTCCTCCACTTCCGATGTAAAGACCTGGCAAGAGCCACCATCCGTCATTCTCCACTGGGACAGCACAGCCCCTGGTTTGCTTTGTGCACAGTGCCAAGGTTGCTATGTTTAGCTACCTAGCAAGCCCTCAGAGGCAATTTACTCCACAAATCTGCATGTCTTTTATTCTGTGGCACACTGGAGAGGAGCAATGGATTATGCAAGCATGTGGCAATTTGTGCAATTTCCAAATCAGGGAGAAGAGGAAAGAGACGGGAAAGGAAGGGCTGGAGAAGTCCTGGGGTACCAGCAAAGTCGGAGGACTTTGTTACCCATGCAAGCACAGGTGCTGCATCACAAAGGGGTCGCAGCACCAAGGTGGAAATATCTTAGGTCACAAACTTTAACTAGCAAGGTATTTTGAAGTGGAGAAAGCCAGTGATGTTTAAGAATCTGTTGGGTTATTCTGGGGAATTCAGCAGTGGACCATCTGCAGTTGATACCTTTCCAGATATCATTTTTCCTTCGTTTGAAACCCTGACTTTTTTACAATGCTGTATGAATTAACTCCTTTGCCCACAAGGTGCTTTTCTCACAATGACAAGCTAGCCCTTGCCATTTCCAATATTTCAGTCCTTGCTGTCTTCAGCAGGCTCCAACCACAGCCAGTGTGAGGCCACGCTCCTCCACATGAAGCTGCACTTGCAGATTAGGCAAGTACAGTAGAAGAGGCAGCCCCTGCTCCATGGTGTCTCCTCTGTTTGCTCACCTTCATGGAAAACCAATGGGGGGAACAGACCTGGCTAGAGAATAACCATGACAGGGCCATGAGGTGGGCGAGGCAGCATGGTATGGGGAGATACCAGGTACCACAGCATGAGTGACATCTGTCTGCTCAAATTTTGGACCCTGAAATGCAGCTCATTCTTCCTGAATGAAACCTCTGTTTGAACAGCATTGTCACTACAGATCCCAGCCACTTCCTTCATCTTCCTCCCCCCCTACTAATTGCTGAACTAAATTACCCCTTATCCTGCACAGCTTCTAAAACAGCAAAAAGAAAGAAATAGATATGCTTTGGGGGGTATCTATATTTCAGACAGATTACCCACTGCAGCCCTACAGCCCAGCTCTGCCCCTCGCCTCCCTCCAGTCTCATTGGACAGAGGTGGCTGGAGCTGCTGGAAGCACTGGGGATCTATCAGCATCATTTCACAACAGGAAATAAATGAAGAAGAAAAATTACTTCTTTGATTTTCCTCTCTACCGGGCATTGGTTTAACTCATAAAGGAGAAAAGAATGGTAGGAGCACAGCAAGAAAGAAGAGCAGCAGCAGAATGGCACATTTTCTCCCAGAAATTAGACGACACTTTGTTGACTATATTTGTGAACAAAGAGTGGGGGGGAAGTAAAAATCAGTTATATATTACAGGAGGAATAGGCTGATTTCTTAGGAAAGCAACAGGTAGTTCAGAGATTATTTTCTGAGTTATAAAAAGTCAATGTCATTAATATACCAAAATCAAGTAAAACTGAGCAGAAAGGGGTATTCCTTTCATCTTCCTAATGGATTGAAATTTGGCATACAATTTAGGAAGTTAAATGCACTTTCTTCTGCAGAGGATAGAATGAATGCTTTTTTTTTTGGTGTTGCTCATTTTCTTGCCATATATACTGTACTTGAAAACCCAGATGAATGACATGTATTCTTACACATTTCATCCATTCCTGTATCTCCGTTGTTAACATATATTCTACCTTAGGTCCAGCTGGGGGAAATGTTATTTTATTAAATGTTTCATTGCTCCAAGCACATCTATTTTTACTTACATGAGACTCTCAAACCATTGAAAACCAGAGGCAGTCCCAGTTATGGGGAGAAAAAAGGAGTAAGTAATTTCCTTCAAGGTTATTTTCACCTAGCATCTCTCATTCCTTTCCTATAAATTGTGACCATATTTCACACACAGAGGGGAAACAAAACAGAATAATGGGGTGACCCAAGCCACCACTGGGGGAAGGCAAATACATCACTCACTGAAACAAAGCACTGTTTTACTTTTCCCCATTTCGACCTGAGATGCTTTTGTCTGTCTGCATCCCGGTCCTGCTGTCCAGGCAGCCCATTTGACATCCCTGCTGATGCAGAGATCATCTGTGCTCCAGACACCCACGTACCTGCTGGCATCCCCAGGACTCACCTGAGCACCATTCTCCAGCAGCACCTTCGCACAGGCGATGTGGCCACCCAGGCAGGCCTCGTGGAGAGCTGATACACGGTCCGTTGTCACCAGGTTCACATTGAAACCCTGCAATGCAGGGGAGAGGGTGTGAGGGGAAAGCCCTCCCTGAACTACGCAGCTTTCCTGGGGCCAGTATGGGTGCAAAGAGTGGTCAGAATATGGCTGGGGAGAGCCACGTTGCTGGGTGCTTGCCCCGGGAAGGTGCATGGGTTGGATTCATGCTGTTCAGTGCTTTGGTGCTCATCCCCAAAGATGGGGTTGAAGAGGAAGCAAGGACAAGCTATGCCTTCTATTTCTAGTTCTTTGCAATACACAGTCAATCACAGGGAAGACATCATGTTTCTTTAACTTACAAGGGTGGCATTACCTTCCCTATTAAGTCCAGCACCAGGAGCTACAGCTGGTGGGATTCACCTCCCTGAACAGGTCTGACTTTGGCACAGTAGCTCTGCTGGAGCCCTCAGCTCCCTCAGTGGGGAGAAACAGACTCCCCTAGGATATGATTCATCCCATGCTAAACCAACTGTTTCTAGTAGTTCAGATGAATTGTGTCCTAAAAATACTACTATCTATACGGGCTACTCAGTGTCTTTCACTCAGAGCTAGTAAGTATTTGGTAAACCCGTTATGACAGATGAGACAAATCCCACTCAGGATTCAGTTCCTTTCTTTTGACCACCCAGGAATCTTTTTACACTGGAAGAAAGAACTGGGATTTACAAGTGCCTTATTATATTTACTTCCCTAAGTGACAGTTCTTACACCTATTCCTGCATAACCAGAAGCCTGATATATTCAAAGAGGAGAAAGCAACTTTCATATGAGTTTTCCCTAGAATGTAGCTAAATATTCTAGTAGTTAAGATTTTATAACTATGTATGACAACGGATCTGGAAGCAACTCCATTTTCCACTTGATATCTTCTGTTTTGTAACACCGTTGGTCTCTACATGATATGCTATAAACTCAATAGCTCACAAGATGGCAGCAATGCACTTTTTGGTAGGCAGTAGCAAATGTGTTGGGCAAAAATAAGTTATCTGTGAGCAACGTAACACTGTAGAAGTCACCAGTCCCCATGCAATGAGCACCAAAAGCAACCACTGTAAGACAGAAATTCTATGACAGGAAAACAATCGGGTTTTAGTTACGTGAGAACATTATTTATGTAAAAGCTGGCTCTAAACATTTCTTGCACATTAAATCAGTGCCAGGGGAATAGAAAAAACCTAGAAAAAATGTTGAGATTATTCTGTTTTCTAGTTGTATAGACGTTTCATACTTAATGATCAGCATATTCCTTCAAGAGGAATGTCTTCTAGATGGTCCTGATAAGAAGAGGAGAGCTATTCTCAACCATTATTTAGATACCTATATTTGAAAAATGAAACTCAGACATCGGAAGTGAAAGGCAAACCAGCAATCTCTTTCACTATGAAATGGAAATCTAGTTATAGATCTTACTAGAGTTATTTGTCAGATACTGCTCATGTTAAACCTTGTTTTCAGATGGTGATAAACTCCTCTCCATGTATCTGAAAAATCAAACTCTTCTTTTGGTGCTGGAACAGGCCTCCCCGAGTTCTTGAACTCTTTTAAAACTCCAGTGCTCCATTGTTCCCTTATGTCCAGGCATCCCTTGGGGAGCAGCACCTCACTGGCTTTCTTGAAAGCTATGGTCCTATGGCAGAGACTTCTGAGTGTCCCACATATACTCTAAATTATAGCTCTATATTTAATTTTAGGCTAATAGTGGAACTATATTAGAAGCAATGAGCTATAATTATGCTGCTCCATGAACAGCTTTGTCCCTACATTTATCAGGCTGTGATGAATCAGCTCCAACCCAAACTCTAAAGGCAGCTGCCTTGATCTCTTTTCACAAGCAAGGATCCTCATCCTTCACTCCCAACATGAAATGTCTTCAGCAGGAGAAAGGGTGGATTAACTAAATGATGTATACCAGGTGCTTCTCCAGTGTATAACCATGGCATCTAGTGTATGACCACAACACTGGTTGCCCCATTAATAAGGTTGTTTAATAAATGGAGACAGAAGCAGTCAGAAAAACAGTAAAGCCCTGAATGAATAAGCCCTCTTCCTTATTATCTCTAAGTTCCACCAGTTCCTTTTCCATAAAAATAATTTTATATCAGCATGTGAAGGAAAGAGGGATCAGGAAATGGGGTGGGGGGTGTTGAAGAATACTGGCTGTAAACAGCAACCTCTTTTAGCTGCAGCCATACTTTGATAGATGTCTGAAGTGGAGGCTTTCATATTGGCAGCTCCACTTCTTGAGGATGTTGTCCATTTGAGCTGTGGCCTCAATGGCAAAAAATATTTACCTTGAATATAAAAAGTCTGATGGCCAAGTCACAGAGATTACACGCACAGAATTAATTTCCCTGAAGTTATCATGATTGGGGTGGAGGGAAGTTGCTCATTTGTGTCAGGTAAAGGCACTGAGTTTAAGCAAAGGTGGTAAGGAAGATGGTTGTCAAAGCATGAAGAACCATAACCTGTCCCTTTGCAGCTGTCCACTTTCATATCTAGCTTCTTGTCCTTTCAAGTATATTCTTTCTGCCTCTCTTTTGCCTGAACTCTTGGCTTCATTTGGAGCAGAGGGTTTAAGAAAGACACCACTCTCTTTAGGAAGACCAAGCTTGCTCTTTTATAAAGCAAGATGTACTTTTACATCTTTCTGCCAATTTTTTTAAATAATTGATATATATATATATATATATTGTCCCTATTCTCAAGCTCAATTTGCATGGGTTATCATTGAGAAAGAGGCCAAGGATCATAGTTTATTAGTTAGCAAGCTACAAGCTGTAACAGTCTTCATCCTGGGTTTGTCTCCAGCATCCTAACTGAGCAAACTAATACATGCCCAAAGGCATACATGCAAATATATTATTTATACAAGTGTATTTCTTATGCCGTGCTGCAGTGTTTTACCAGGTCACCAACTCACAGATGCAATTCAACAGAAACTACACTTCTTGCCAACCTTTTCTTTACCTGTGGACTTTTACCTGTGCAATCAAGGTTTTCAGAGACAGGAGGCGTCCCTGGCAGGCAGCCTCATGAAGGGGGGATCGGTCTGCCCAGCTGCCTGAAACAGCAAATGCATAAAAGTTAATTCAGGTAAGCAGGTAAAAGTAGATCATAAGAGGACAGGGGAAAACAGCTGCATGTAAATGCAGACCAGGACTGAAATCAATATGGGGGCAGTGGTGAAACTGTTTGATAAATTGATTTCAGCACAGCAGCTGAGGGCTCAGCACTCCTGAGAAAGCTGGCAGCTCAGCTAAAGGACCTAAACAAAAGCTTCTTGGCAGAACTTTTAAAAACATCTAAAACCATGCTTCAGCAAAGACTGTGAGTTTAGTGCTGCTGGGACTTACTTGGTGACTGCAATTCTCTCCTGTTCAAAGCTGTATCAGCCTCTGTCTTTCCTAGGTAGCTTTTGTCACAAATCATATTCCAGCTTTTCTTGCACTTTATTAAGAGACTCATAGCAGGGATACATGGGGATAACTTGTCCATCAAATGAATTCTGGTGTGACCCTGGCAGTTTTATTTCCTGAGCTGACAATTTCATAAATAATATTCTCCATTTCAGACTACCAGGGAACAGGTTTCATCCTCCTCCTGACTTGAAGGTTTCAGAAAAGAACTTATGGAAAAATAAATTCTGCCTGAGGCTTTACTTTTCTTCCTTAATCATTTTGAGTTGTTGAACTGTTCAGACTCCTTCATGTAGGTTAGCTTGCCCTTTGTCTTATCTTAATATATTCATGTGTCACACACAAAAAATCCTTAGCATAGCTACTACATACAGGCATAGTCAGTCAGCCCAGGTTAAATCCTTGCAACTCAAGTAGAGAGCAAATTTACTTGCCCTATATTAAAATTTATAACCATACCACGACACAGTGTGTAGTAAGTATTTCTCCAAAGGCCAGCTGCATTTACAGTGCCACAGGACAGAAGCAATACCAGTTTGCATTCACACTCTGTTGCATTCATGCTCTGTTGTACAACAACCCCATGAGCACTGTATTTGAAACCCTTGTCCTGTTTAATTTTTTCAGCTACTTCGCACACCAGAGAGAATAGAAAAGGTGATTTATCTCCATCTCAGGTGCTACTCAAGGCAGGGAGAAATCAATGAGAGGCACAGACGCATCCCTGGGGACTTGAGGTCAAGGACACAACAGAGGTTTCAGCACTGGCCAAAGGAGTCTCCTTTTGTTACCTGAGAACGCAGATGCACTTCAGTTAATGGGGTTACAGTTTTAACTATAGTTACTACTTTTGTTTTCATTTATTTAAGGAGTGGTTCCTGAGTTCCTAAGGCAGGAAGCTGGCATGAAAGACCAGCTGGCACAATATATGACCAGGCTTCTAAGGACCAAGTAGGATGCACCAGGAAAAATGATGGAAACACGAACCAGGTAGGGACTAAGAAACATTTTCCTGAAAACATCCAAAAAACCCCACATCCCTCATGACTGAAATGACATGCCCTGGTGACTAAAATAGACAAGCTCAGTTCAGAAAGTCAGAAGACATTGCAAGTAACAAAACCCGGGGCCCTTATACGGCAGGAAGATTCAGAAGTGACTCAGACAACAGAGCTACAATTCCTTATTTAACCTTTTTTGCATGTGCAAGAGCATGTCACATGCATTTACAATGTGTGTGTACACACAAACATGCCTCACCATGAAAACACATGCTATTGCCTACTTCCATGCTAGCCACAGCAACCTACCTCCCTGAAACATGTGGCAAATATAGTTCCCATATGAGGTACATCTTCCATTCACAGTTGTGAATGACATGTCTGAAAACAATGAGTCTCTTCAAAGGTCTACAGATAAATTAAGCAGACCTGCTGCTGCTACACTACTTCACTCCAAAGAGAAAAGGCTGTGAAGCTCTGCCTGCAATCCAATATAGTGCCCCAGCAACAGCATCACATGATCTTACATTTTGTAAGATTATCCTTAATAGCTTTTTGCAAATGGCAGCTTGCAGATAAAAATATGTTGTTGTCTGCTAAGCTTCAAAGCACTTCAATAAGAACCTGTATGTAGGAAAGGCTGTTTGCTGCAAATCTGACCACAATTGCATGAAGGCACTTGGAAAAAAATGACAGTAATAAATGATTGCAATTATATTCTGGAGAATAACAAATAAATTAATAACCCAGACATGCCTGTATATAAAGGCTTTGTAAAAAATGTATTGCCGCAGTATTTCTCTTGGCCAGATCTTAATCTCTCTGCTTTAAGTAGCCATCTCGCACCACCCATGTTCTGATCACGTTCATGTGCCTGTTTATGATGGCACTAAATACAATATATTCCCATGCTGTATATTTTTCAAAATAATTTTAGCTGTATTCATTTTCATCATCTGATTTAAGAAAACAGAGGTTCTTGGATTGGATTCATAAAGTCATTAGTTATATCTTCCTAGTATCTCATTTCAGTAAAGCAACATGCTAAATTTTTTCCTTAAATATTGTCTGGCAGTAAAGCTAGTGTTTAGTAAAACCATCTGTAACTCCTCTAAAGAATGCCTTGCTTTCAAGAACAATATTTGTATTTACCATAGTGCCTTGAGCAAATGTTGTCCCCATTCTAGCTGGGTAATTGTTGGAGTCTCATATTTTGCACACCTAATCATGCCAACACATACTGATGCTGCAAAGACCCCAGAAATGGAAGGCACTTCAGGTTAAAACATTCATCCATGCATTTAGCAACAGATTCTTCATTTTCATGACAACTCAATGATTTAAATCCTCAAGTTAAAAAATGTAGCAAATGTACATTTAAATGTTAGAGTGTCCATATTTTTACTTTACCTGGGACTATTCCATAGATCTCTTCTGCTATCCTGGCAGCCTCTTTTCTGTTGCCTTTAACAATATAGAAATGAGTCAGCAAAGCCAAGGAAATTTTAATTAAAAGCTTGAAGCAAAATAATGCAAAAATGGCAAAATAAATGTTAGTGAAAGCATGGAGTATAGAACTGCCCTCCATTTTGGTTTGCTCTTCAAATAGTTTCTCAGGTCAGCTAAGTTGCACCAGGCTATTCTTGGTATCATATGCCATCTATTTTAAACCCTCCAGAACCTGCTGTTCCTCAGTTACCAAAAATACATTCTGGTTTTATTTGGTATGGACTATTTGATACTAAATAACAATATCAAGGATAAGATAGTTTGAACATCCCGTGCCATACAGGAAACAAACGGAAAATCCTTTCCAAATCCACATGAATTAGAATAAATTTTCAGAGAGATGCTCTCCATACCATCTGCATCTGAAAGCCTAGACAACCACATTATATTTATTCTTTGATGTAACACTTCCATTTACAAAGGCTGTATAGGTAAAGTTGCAGAAATTGTTCAGAGATGCTGCACAAAGAACAATTTTCCATCTTTCCTGTCTTGGTAATAGGCCTTACTGGTACTCAGATACAGGACAAAAGGAAGCATTATCAAAGAAAAGCATTATCATGAAAGAATCTGAATTAAAAGCACATTTTTCAATGCCAGGGCTAAAATGTCAAAGTTATTCTAGGAGGGGAAAAAATACATTGAAAGTATGTAATCACAAACACATGATAACATACTGGTGTTTTCCATCACTCAGGGATAACAAACGGTGTCCATTCATACCTCTTGCAAATAGCATCTTACTGTTTTGAAAGAATGGAATTATTTTTCAATATCCACCATTGATTCAAAGGTGTAATACTTGAAACTGAAGCAGATGCAACCTTTCTTTAACGTCCTTTTTTCTTTCTGAAGGCACATGGCTTCCATAGAGAACAAAGCATTTTTTCTGCATGTAATTAATTGAGTCTATGTAGAATACACCATCTACTTTTCATTTCAACTTTTCTTGATTCCTATTTTCCTACATGCAGAGCAGGAGGGAGATTTCTTTCTGTCTTTAAATCCCCTCCTTGCCCAGGTTCTCTTACCCTTCGATTTGCACATCTGTCACGGGAAAGTCAAGTTGACTCTCCTTTGTTAGATTTGCAGAAAGAAATTTTACAGCAAGTCATTTCCCTGGATGTTTTAGATACAATTTGTTTTGTTTTGTAGCAATACAGCTGGCTTAGTACCTTGCTGTCTGCAGTTCTCTGCCTTCTCAGGTGCTCCAAAATGCTGTATAAAATATGTGTGGATAGACTGAAAAAAACACCCTAAGCAATTTTTTCATTTTTCAAGTGAATAATTTTTTCTAAAATTCTGAATTAAACCAAGATATTACATTTTTACCAATAATTTAACACCTTACATAAATATTACATTTACTTTTCCTTCCACAGTAATATTATACATCTGTAGAAACTATAACACCTATGTTAACTGACCTGAGAAGGTCAGTTAAGGAATCAGAGAAAAACAGTTGTTTGCACAACTGGACAACAAACAGTAGAAATTAGCAAACACAAGTGGACCAAAGGAGATGATCAGCCTTAGAAAAATATAAGATAATGAAAACACTCCTCCTGAAGCCAGAGGAATCGCAAAAGGTATAAAAAATAGAGTCTAGGAAGCAGAAAAAAAAAACAAAACCAAAACCAGAAGAAAAATAAGATCATTACAAAAAAAAGGTCATCCTAAGTAATGGAGAAATCTTTCTCATATAGGATCAACAATACTGGCACTCAACAGGACATAAGCAAGAAGGAAGAGCACCTTTCAAGACAAAGACCAGAAAACAGACCTTTGGTTTCAAAGGAGGCAAATTAATCTTTCACAATCAGCCTGTCAGTAGGTAGAATTGTACAAGTCCACAACCCTCAGAAAAATACAAGAAATTGCAGATCAGGTGATTTCCACTGAAATCTCTAAAGGATGGTGAAATTCCACTAAAATACTGAAGAGCTCTCGAGATGGTCTGAAAAATCATGAGTACATTTAACCACTCGGAAGGAGGCACAGAAACATGATTTTCCAGGACAAGCTCCATTTGCATAGTAGCAAAATCACCCTCCTGGCTTCAGAAAAAGACAAGTAAAGATTTTGAGTTATATGATGGAGTCATTTGAGAAAAGCTCATGTAATCTCTTAATCTGCTTTTAGTGCACAATAGCACTAGGAAAATTACTGTGGTGGATTAAAAGAAGTCATCAGTAGGAAGATGGCTGAACAGCTTGGTGGGTAGTATTAATACTGGTGAAGGTGGCAGTCAGGTAAGCCCTAGCAAGATGTGGTGTGATCACTCAGAAAACATCTAGTATTTCTGAAACTAAAGAAAGATGAGCAATATCACATAGGCATGAGAACAGATATAGCACAATGAAATAGGAACAACAATGCAGAAACAAGAATATCTTCTTCCTTCCTTCATTGTTTCGGGCAGCATCGTTATTAACTGATTTCGATGGATTATGCAACTCCATTGATAAGACTGAACAAGTCAGCCCTCTGTAGCAAAACCATGCCAGAATATATACATATATATAATATATCCAGAAAATATATTAATTCTTCAATAAAATTGTCACAAGATGGTGAAAGAATAAAGTAATTTAGCTAGAGCCTTCAAAGAACAGGAAAGTTTGTAAACTTAGTTTACAAATATGCAAGGAATAAGCACAAGAGAAAACACAGTCCAGCTTAGAAGACAAATCATTTTGACTTTGGGTCATCTATCTTTAACCAACAGTGAAAAATGTCAGATGTGACCTGGAGAATTTGGCAAGGAAATAAAGATTAGAGCAACCCTCTTGAATAAATTAAGAGGTATTGGTCTATTCTTATGCTAGACAGCCTTTGAATTACAGCGGTGTATTTCTAATGTACATAGCTGAGAGTCTGAATATCAAATATACTCAAAGTAAGACAACTGGGGAAAAAAAAGGAAGCAAACACTTTATCTTGAAGGAACGAGATTGGAACAAAGACGCGTGGAGGGCCTAGCTATTCCTTCTCTATTAGTTTGATCTAATAAATGACACTACTTCCCATACAAGCCTTGACTCATCTGCATCCTTGAGTCAGCACGCTTACAACACTCCTGCTTTTAGAAAGGGACGTATATAGTGACTCACTGGTTGCTCTCAAAACAAGCAGATATGGGGTTCAGCTCACCTATCCACCACTCATTGCACCACCTAAGGTCAGGTTATCTAAACTCCTGCGGCTGCCTAGGCAGGAAAACAGCAAATTCCAGCAGACAATTAATTTCTCCATGTCTGCTTCCAATGCCCACCCTTGCGGGGGATGATGTCTTCTCTAGACCTGTGCCATCAGTCCCTGCTGCTTGAACAAACAGCTCAAAGAACTAGCGTGTACTAGACAATCAGCTTATGCATGGCTAAAGCTCAATGAATCCTGCACAAATATCATCTCCAGAGTTATGCCAGTGTTGAAGAAAGTCAGAAACTGAAAACAATCCAAACTCTTAAGTTCACATGAAAAATGAATAACTTTAGTTTAACAGTAAATTCAGATATATATCTTGCCTTCAGTTTTGTTCCCTTATCAAAAAAATACCCACCTTCTCTCTCACTGTGGGAATGCTCAAGTAATCAGGAAAAGCTGGGGAAGTCAACGTACTACTGAGTGTCACAAGAGATGTACAGCAAATATGAGGAGTAGTTTAATGACAGCAAATCAACCATGTAAAATACTTAAATACTTTTTAATTTTAAAAAGCTTGTAAAACCATTGTTTCAAGGTTGGTTTTCTTCTTATATCTATTTGCATAAAGCCTGTATTTTACCAGAGCATCAAAGAGATGCATTTTTACAATTATTCGCTTATAAGCATAAGCATATATGAAAAAAGTACTAGCTAAGAGAAATAAATAAGAGGAAAAAATAAGTTTATTTTAAAAAGATGCAGAAAAAATTGACCACAAAAATAAGTACATTACAGTGTATTTACCTCCTTACAGTTCTATCCACATTCACTAAAACACAATCTGAAAGACGAATCTTACATTCATACTTTACTTGACACATGTTCTGGGTTTAACATTATTGACGTGCTGTCTACAGCTTAATTCACAGTGTCTGCATATAACGTATTGGAAACACGTTTTCTCCTTGTGCCTGTGGGATGGAATTTCATTGCAGAGCAATGGTCCCCTCTAATGAAAGGTGGGAACCTTCTATATAGAAGGTTTTTGGGTGTTCCCTCCTCCTCCATATGGGAGGCTCTGCTCTATTCCAGACATTACTCAGTGAGTATCACTCTCTCTTTAGTAACATTTCCCAAGTATTTCACAATGATCAAATGTTACCTACAAGCACGACTGAGACATTTTAGATTTTTTAACTAGTTAGTTAATTCATTTCCAAATGCACTTATTGTCTGTTTGTTTTATGATCATTATCTTTAATATATTTAAACTTTTCCATTTCACCCACTAATGCTTTTTAAAACTGTAAATGATTCAGTGACGCCATCCCTTACTCCACTGTACAAGGCCAGCAAGTGAATCAGTCCCACAAAGTGTTAAGCGTAATACAAGTTCTATTACTTGAGAAATGGCATATTTGTAGTTATACCAGTTATGAATAAAAATTGTGGCAGCTTGTGCGGAATACTTTTTAATAATCATCTTTCTCATAAGAAGCCCAACCACCAGTGATGGGAAGCAGCAATATGGAGCATATTTCTATATTTGCTAATTGTATGTTCCCCTATATTAATGAAAAATATCCATTCTTTATGGAAAGATAAACTTCTAGGTAAACTGTAAATACGTCTTGTAAACAAGACTGTAACAAGGTTTTATTATGTTATTCATAAGTACACAGTGTTCCACAAAGGAAAAGAGACAAGTGTTTTGAATAGATTCTCACAATCCTGTTGAAAATTTGTGTTTGTAGATGTTGCAGGAAACCAAAAAGAAATAAACTAGAATTGACAAAATACTATTAAATATATATACAAAAATAACATTTTCCTGGAATGATAATCAGTACTTTAAAAATACTATTATAAACTTGAATGTTTCAGGGGAAAAAAAACCCAAACCTAACTCTGAAAAGTGAAGTATTACCTTAATTCCACCCACCTATACATAATCTGTGTGGCACCATTTTAGCTGACCTTCACTTTGAATTTTTCAAACTCTAATTAAAATTGCAATTCCATCTATATTGTATGTTACATATCAAAGGCTAAAAATTCCAGTAAAAGAAAATAGACTTTGTGTATGGCATTTATTTCAATTACCCTTCTGTGTTTGGTGTATGCATGGTTAATGAAATTATCCAATGTCAGACCTTAGGGTAAGTACATCTCTACACCATCAAGGTGGCATTGGCGAAGTCATGTTTTAAATACTGTCCTTCAAGGGTGTGGAAACGGTATTTTCATATTGCACAGTTTTAATATTAATACCATGTCTAACACTACATAATACTCAGTGATAAGATCATAAAATTTTGAAAAATCAATTAGCCCAGTGTATTAGGCAGGGGACAGTTTTAGAGGTGACTGACATAAAAGGTGTCCTCTCACACATTGGTATGTTGTGCCACTTATTGTCCCAGCAGTTTTAAGTACTGTATACCTAACAGATGCAATAAGCCAATTTATTTTTAAATTGTTTGTTTTTCCTTTCTTCTCTCCACGAAAAGCACACCTATTGGCTATTTCCATTTAAGGGATACTTCCCCAAGATTTCACTTGCAGAACCTGCCTTACAGTGTCTCTGATGTGGTCTAGGTGAAATCACGTACACTAAGCACTGTCCCTCCCAGAGATGGGCTGAAATGTCATTTTGGCCATAAGAATGAGGAACAAAAATAAGAAAAAAAAAATTTTAAGAAGTTAAAGGGGGGTGGGAGGGGAGAGAGAGCAAGCAAGCACAATGGTGCTTGTTCAGCCCTTCAAAGGTTTCTCTCTCATGTGCACATACACATACGTGTTACTTCACACTTTGGCATAGTCTGCTGGAGGAGTGTTCAGGCCTGAGCTGTTTCTGAAGGCTGTAGTACCTCTAAAGAATGTAATTTCTTATGTACTTAAAAAAAAAAAAATCAACAATAAATGCCATAACATTTACATTACTTACACACATGTAAGTGAACAGGACAAATTTAGCACCTCTGAAAATATCAAAGATTCATTAAGGAGTTTTGATTTGGCAACAGGATGATCCAATTTTGACTAGTGAAGCACTTCAAAATAATAACGCTAAGCAGGCAAAACACTGTCACCAGGACACAACTGCTAGAATTAAGTCTCTGAAATTTCCATGGTAATGGACTTCATGACTAATTTCAAGTGCCATTTTCATCTTGAAGAGGTGTGTTTTGTTGGGGTTTTAATTAAATATTTTTAAATAAATCTCAAAATAAAAATCACAGTAAATATCAGAAGTTAGCAGGGACTACTGTAACCTAATATTTTTGTTTTGCTTTTCCAAATGCCACTAAAGTTTACAGTCACTTTCTGTAATATTCAAGTTGTCAAGAAAAGTCTTGTATTTTTGTCTCAAAGGCTTTTGACACATATAAAACCCCACGTTCTCCTCCCAGCTTTAAGTGCAAAAGAGATGTCCATAAATTTGCATGAGTCCAAAACTAAATTAAAACATCACCCAGAATTGAGGTAGCACATTTAACCAAGTTTCTTTCGAAGACCTTCAGAAAGAAACTGAAGAATTTTAAAAGTAATGCCTCTATCAACAAGCATTAAAACCTTTAGTGACTGATGCATTTTTTCCTCGCCGTTTGACCATTTTAGAGTTTGGAGGTTCTCTTTAACTCTTCCTTTTTTTTGCCAAAAAATACTGTTTAGTCCATGCACCTTTAGGTCCTGTGGCATCTATTGCAACATCAATAATGGAATCTGGAGTCATCCACCTCAGAAATGCCAAGAAAAGAAAGTTCAGAACAGCAAGAAGAGCAAAAATACACCCAGTCACTGGGCCACAGTGAGACATCAGTCTGGTGAGTCGCTCATTCATTGGCAAAACCACTTCATCTGCAACCCTGTCATATACCTAAATCGAGAAGAGACAGAAAGTAAAATCTTAAAAAGAAGTTACTCCTACCTCAAAAAGCAGGCAGTACTTTGTTGTCAGCATGCAAAATAAATTATCTATTCCTCACTACTAGACTGGACAAGTATTACCCCAAATTATCTTTGCTGATTTATGAGTACTGTTTTGGAAATGTCATTAATTTATTTAAGGAGAAAAAGGAAAATAAATATTCTATTTTTTTGACAGACCTCAAGTATGTTTCATTAAATAGGACAGCTGCATAATTTGTCTCTTGAGTAATATTATATAGAGAGGGTTGGGTGGTTTTAATAAATTGAATGGGTTCTAATCTCAAATTCATACCAGCCATAGAAAAAGAGTCTGAACATGCAATTACTAGACTTTCAACACAAAGATGAGTGAACTCATCTATGAGTTGGCAGTCTTTCAAATCTCTGTATTTGAACAATCAAGCAAATTATAACAGGATACTGATTTTTATTTAAGGAAACCCTAACAATTAGTAGTAAAATTCTTAAAATTCAATGAATGTGCAAAGCAAATACATGCTACTAGTGACTTAATATACATACTAACCACAACCACTAAAAAAATATTAATAATTAAACAGTAGTCCTGTGCTTCATAGAACAGAAGCATAAATACCCACTACACAGAACTCAAAAAAAGCTTAAAGGATACAGAGATTTTTTCCTCGAGAACATTACAGGCTTCATCCTACAGCTAACTCAAAAATGAGCTAACAAACAACTGGTTTTGGTACCAGGTAAATTCCATGCATACTTCTTCCAATTATACTAACATTTCCCTTCACAGAGGTTTTTTTTCATTTTTTGTTAGGGGTTTTTGTTTTGTTTTTAATAAAAGGCTATAAAGGAAACTGAAATCTTGACTAACTTCTATAAAAACTTTGCAGTTGAAATGTTGCTTCCAGTTACAAAACCATAAAATGAACTGTACTGATAGTACTTGAAAACGATAACATAAACTGGTTGTACACGGCACTTCAAGGAGACCTACAAGTGCTATATATCTGAGTGCACTCCAACGTATCAAGAGGCATGTGATTCAGCTACTCTCTTGTCTAAAACAGAGGCTGAAGTCAGAAGCAACAGATCTCCAGAGGCATTTATATTATTGTAGTTAACATTCTTCACTAATGGCAGAGTTTTTACGCTCAAGTGCAGTTCTAATTCTGAAATAGAATTTCAAAAGTCTAATAGTTTATTTTAGTTACATCCATATCTTATATAAATTCACCTGTGTTCAGCCTACCAGTATTGAACTGTCATAATTTTAAACCACGTTAGCATATGGCAGACAAAACTTTGCCATGACCTCTGCCTTTCCTTTTCATACATCTTATACAGCATGTTTTCCAGTTATGCCAGAAAAGTTACTTAATGTGAAGGCTTGAAAAAATATGAGTACAAATGTAACTCAAGATCTAGGCTGTTTTTCAGAATATTTATCAGTAGTTATGGCCTAGAAAAAAATGTAAATAGAAAAAACTTCACCTAACTAGGGATGTATTCTGGGGAAAACAATAATAATTAAAAAATGTATTTTCTGAACCATTTTTACACCATGTATGTTTGAAAGGAAACACATAAAAAAAATCCACTGAAAGATTACTTAGAGAACATACATACTAATGTCTCAAAGAAGCAGCTGTTTCAAAAATGTACTTTAACAGAATTTAAAAGAAGTGGTTATACATACTTTCTCAGTTCTCTCCGCTACATTCCTCCATGTATAAAATGTCTTTACTTTATTATGAACAGTTTCTGGAGACGGTAATGTTCCTGATCTGAGCTGGGCAATAGCTTTTTCTAATCCATCACATAAAGATTTCACAGAGGGTTCACATAGAATAATGAGATTTTCTGGAAGCACCTCAGGAATCCCACCAACTCTTGTACTCACCACCTTTGAAAGAAACAAAAGAAATAGCACATATGATGCATAACAATAAAATCAAGTGATGATACTGCTACTACACTGTTTAGATGCAGTACTTAAGAATACGAAAAAAATAAAAACAGTGAGTGGTTGCCATGCAGTCAAATATTAATATCATGCTTCAGGAATTTTACCTATATGCAAACTAAAGGTCTAGGTTCTAGATAAGACCCATCATAGCAGATTACCTTTAATGAGGTTCAGGATGATTCTTTGGCAGCACGATAGAACAGAAGACTTGGTCTAATTAGTGGTTTGAGACATTTTTCCTAAAGGTATATGTCACAGTACACAACTAAATCTGTGTAACTAGATTTTGGACTTTCCCGCCACAGTCTTTCATGAAAACTGTTAGTTTTACTAACATCCACCTTCAGTTTATGCCTTCTAGTCTACTGACTATTTTACAAGAATTTCTTTAGAAGTGAAATAGTTTTAATCTGAATCATTAGTTTTAAAGGCAAAGCAGAAACTACTAAGACGCATATTACACAATCATCTCTAAACAGCAGGCAACAGTAAGAAAATTGCAGAACCTCCTCACCTCTAGAGGAAAATAGATGACAAAGGAATAATTACCACAACTAGGTAGTAACTACTACCTAGTCAAAGGATACTGGAGTAAAAAACCAAAAGAAGTCCCTCGTGTTTTCTATACTTCTTATATATCAGACACTTTATCAGTCTGTCTTTTAAAAGAAGTTCTTTGTATTTTAATGTGAGAATCTAAGTTCTCTGAGTTGTCAGAGTTGTAAATTAGTCAGAAAGCACTTTTACTATTTACTTTCTCTATAACTCTTATCTTGAATCTCTACATGTTAAGGCAAATACATTCTCAGTTAATATAAGGAAAAAAACCTCAGTTCTTTGTGCAGAAGGAAAACAGTTCTAGTACAATGGTTTAGTTCGCTAATGCAGTATGCCTAACTGACAAGTCACCCATGCTCACGAGCCATTTTTTCGCAGCTCCTCCTAAAATAGTGTCACAATAAACCTTCCTGAACATCAACTACCCCATAACTCTATAAAGGAGTACATACAAAATAGCATTTTGAAGAGGCAGCCTGGTTAATTCGGACAACTGAGAGTTAGTGGATCTACATGTTATTCCCATTTCTGCACAAGTTTCTTCTGGGAGCTTAAGCACTTTCAGTTAACCCTTCTGTCTCAGCTTCCAGGTGATCTGTAAATGGGGATAATATTTGCTCACCTTTGTAAAAGACATAGCCTCGGATAGAATGAAATGTTACAAACACATCTTATTTAATTTAAAATGGTTACATGTGTTCTAGGATGGTTATCTTTTTTTTTTTTACCTGTAAACCACAGCTTGCTGCTTCCACAATTGCCATACAAAAGGCCTCAGTGAGGGAAGTGTTGAGAAAAATGTGCCCCTGGACTAGAACATTTCTAACATCCTGGTGTTCCAAGGCTCCTAGGAGACGTACCCTGCACAGAAAAAAAAAGCGAGAGAAACTCTAGATTTGGACTGTAATAATGTTTTACAGTGTTACAAATATTCTGAAAAATGTACCAATGGTTCACACATATATAACGAGAGAAGGAACACGGACACCTTTGTCCGTTTTCTCTAAAATTTTCCAACAATGAAGAAATAGAAGATTCTGCTTATTATTTTCACACTAAAAAAAACTTCTGAAAATGAAGTTAGGGGAAGAAGTTGCTCTATTTGTTTTAATGGCAAATGCCTTCAAAACATTGCCAATGAGCTTTCTAGTTCTGTAAGAGAACATGGCTTCATGTAGTATAATAATTAAGAGTAGTCTCCTTTCTTTGTTTAGATATATTACCTGAATTTTCAATTTGAGGTCTTGATCAATCTCAAAATATGAGGGGATAGAAAATGTATTTAGGATACAATGATCAGGACCAATTACTTTGAAGAAGTACTGGAAAATAGAAAAGGGCAAAATAAGAATGAAACTGACAAATTTATCAGGGGAATCATTTACTGAAGTACAGAACAGGCAACGGAAAACATAGAAAAAGAAATGGAAAATTAAGAACCTTGTCCTTGCCGCATAAAACTGTCTTTGAACAGGAAAACCCCAAAGAAATACACCAATGCATAGGCCATCACAGAAACATTCTGGTAACAAAGTAGCACCAACAAACATATTTGTACTACCACAAGAATACACGGAAGATACACACTACTCTGAAGATTTTCATGCTGGAAAAATAAATTACTAGCGGTCATCCTCATAAGCAGCAGTGACATGAACTAGCTGTCTAACACCTTATGCCATATGGTAATATCTGATCCAAGCACTACAGTTTCAGAGAGGAATATGGTAAAGTTATGTCTAAATCAGCTTTTCTCTGCCTTGAGTGAAGGTTCATACAGGGTCTATTTCGATGAATTAACTTGCACAGTCCAACTCTGTAAGTCTTCAGTTTGTGTCTGGTCTACCTGTCTTGCTTTCAAAAGTTCTTATCTTAAGTTCTGGAGGTTTTTTGAGGGGAGAAGGACAGGCAGAAAGAGTGTTTCTTTGTCTTCCCCACCCCTAAAATATATTGAAGGGTCACAGACATGCATAGAACAAACCTGTCATGTAGCTGGTATCTTTCCCGAACTTCTTCCAGTACAATTCGTTTTGGTCCTTCTCCTCCAACTAAGAAATGTAACTCTGGGTATTTCTGACAGAGCTCGGGAATTATACCACTAAGTAGATCTATACCTAAGAGCAGAAAACATAGAGCAAGCTGTTACTGTATTCTATTTTTGAACTTACAATGATGTAGCCTACTGCTATAACTCTACTGAAGAGAAAAAAAAAGTCTTTTGAAGACAGTTACACTAAGTGTAACTAACTAAGACCTCTCTTACCATACCCTAAGGGAAAAATAACCAAAATAAACTTACATTTTATCCCCCATTACCTTTTCTGTAAACAAGTCTGCTGACAACAACAATTGTTATTGTACTGTCATCCCTCCTTGATGGGTCTGGAGTGAAGTCAGTAGGATCAACAGCGTTGGGGATGACAGAGACTATCCGAGGGTCCAAAGTTGCTCGCAGCACCGTGTTCTCCTTACTTGTGTAGGAGACACAGATGATGTGGTTTGTATCACACAGTGACACCGTCAGAAGCTTGTTGGTAAGCACCGAGCTGACATCGGCAAACCCAAAGAGGGAGTGGTCCGTGAACACTGTCCGCAGCCCCATGGTCTTGGCGTGAAAGAGGGCGTCGTGGGCCATGGCAGAGAAAGAGCTGTGGGCGTGAACGATGGTGACCCTCTCCCGCACAAATATGTACCTGAGCAAGGGCAGGCTGTGGAAGAGCGTCGTGGCCGTGGACTGGTTGTACATGACCTTCAGGGGCAAGTAGTAGACTTTCAGCCCGTTGGTGAGGTAGCGGATGCCCTTCCGGTGGCCATAGGCGTGGGTGACCACCAGGACCTTGTGGCCCCGTTCAATGAGGCACTGCGACAGCTGGTACACGTGGCTCTCCACGCCCCCCATGTTGGGGTAGAAGAAGTCCGACACCATGCAGACGCTGTGCGACCCTCCCGTCAGGCCCGCCGCCTCCATCCCGGGGCCACTCCTGCCGGGGGAACCACAAGGTGCCATCATTCGCCGGCGGCCGCCCTCGAGGACCCCTTGCCCCCTCACGACCGCCGCTGGGCTCGACCATCCCTCCGCGCAGGCCTCGCCGCAGCACCGGGAAGGCGCAGGGATGGGCGGCGGCCGCGGGCCCTTTAAGAGGGCGATCACCCCGGCAACCGGCGGCCGCTTCGAGGGAGCAGGGGTGGTGGCGAAGGGAAAGGGGGGGGAGGGGGAGAGGGCGCGCGCGTCCTCGCGCGCGCGTGCACGTACCTGCCGGCCGCCGGCGCTCCCCGGCGCCTTCCCATTTCCGGGCACGGCCGCCCGGTCACCACGGCAACCGGGCGGCTATTCCCCGCCCCCACCCGCGGCCGAGCTCTCCCGCCTCCAGCCCGCCGTGGAGCCTCGGCCAATCGCCGCCGGGAGCGGCGTCACGCGGGAAAAGAAGCGGCCAATGGGAGCGGCTGGGCGGTGGGACGCCGCGGAAGTGGGGTGGGCGTCACGCGCGCGCCAGGCTGAGGAGGGGCGGGGACCGGAGGCCGTTGGGCGCGACTGTTGGGCGTGGCCGTTGGGTGCGGCGGGTCTCGCCTCAGGCTTCTTGGCGGTGCTCCAGGCGTGCTCCAGGCCCTAGGCAGCGGGATGGTCGCTCTGCAGCGGCGGCGTTGCCCGTGCCGCGGTGGGAAGCCAGCCTCTAGCGGTTGCTGTCCGAAAAAAGCAGCCTACACACAAAATAACAGCGTCCAAAGTGGTGAAAAAAAATGAGCTGTATGCTGTGCAGTGGCAGAATTGCCTTAAAAACCCTGAAGGTTTTGCGCTGCTCCCAGTGGAGAAGCCCTTTTGGTGTGCTTTTTGACTCAGTCACAGCTGGAGCTCCCAAAATATTCTCCCATTGTCTGCCGCAAATGCTGGAGTCTTACTCTAAATGAAAACAAGAATGTCATTATTTTTACAGACGATCTAGGAGGTTGAACTTCTGAGAAATGTGGCTGCATTTGAGTCGTGCCCTGACACCCTGGGCTAGTATTGCTTACTGTGTATTTCTGGTCTCAAAGAGCTTTGCAGTCAGCTGTTAGTAGCTCCAAAACCAGCCACACTGTTGCTGACTGCTAAGAAGGATGTTACCTCATCAGGCTGGGGTTCTTCATGCCTTTCCTATATGTTCCCAAAATTATGTTTGGCAGCTACTTCTCCATGCCAAGATTTGTGATATGAATTTTGTCAGATTTGATTCTGTCATCACTCCTATGCGAATATGTGTGTTGTGAGTGACAGTACAAGCTGACATAGGCTGCAGTGCTGGCTGGATTCCTGGTTAGGGTGAACCTTGAACAGAACAGACATGGTTTGGAGGTGCTGATCCCAAGAAGGACCAAGGAGGAAATCAGGCGGGAACTGAAAGACATGAAAGATGTTAGTGTGCTGAGTAAAAAAAACATTGCTCATTGTTTGAATTTTTCTCCTGTGTTCAGAAAGGCGAGACCAGTATTGGCAAATATGACTTCATCATCAGGTGCTCCTCCAGGGTGGCAAGAACCTGAATTTCAATATTAGAAGCCAAGTACGAGGCCAGAAGTGGGGAGGCTTCTCACCTGCAGTGGCAGGTATCCTGTTGTGAATGAAGAAGAGAACTAGGGGATCATGGGGATGTTCTCAGAAGTTCTTCTAGTTCTCAGAAGAAACTGTAGCCTGGTTGTAAAGCAGTTGCCTTAAATTACATCTAGGAAAAAAAACAAACTAGCGCCAGGAGAAGGAGGAAAGCACTTGAAGGTTCTCAGCTGCAGCACCCCATGAGGTGATCCCTGGTAAATAACAGTGGTGATCTCCCTCGGTGTCACCCTGCCTTGAAGAATCAAGCTGTACTAGTCACTCCAAAAACAATGTCAGAAAAACAATGCTTATGGTTTTAACTATTTTGAAATTTTTTTTTTTAAACTAGTTCTTCATGTGTGTTATCTAGAGAAGTTGTAATTCTTGGTATGCAAACTTAAAAAATCCAAAGAAAAGTCGTAACTGGTGTACAACGTAGCATCCCCTTCTCCTCAGTGAAAGAAGTGGGATTTCACATATTCCAGAAACGGATCCTGACCAACCACTGTACAAATCCAGAATACTGGCATCAACCTACAAAACCTTCCACAGAACAGATCCAATTAATCTCATAAATCTTATTTTATGCCACAGCAGTTGTGATTTTTTTGTCCCTCTGTATTTATCTGAACTTTGGAGAGGACTTGGTGGGTTCACAAGGATGGGGTGCCACACACTTGTCACTGAGCCAGGGCAGATCCAGAGTCTGTCCTGCCCTGATCTGAGGTGAAGCCACTGTGAAGTGACCAACAGCTGAAGAGAGAATAAATTTTTTTTTCCTTCCTAAGTGCCTGAACTCAATGCATTCACTCCCTCATTTAAAGCACGTACAAGGTCAGAGTGAGATTGGGGGATATGTAAAGTAGAGAGAGAGTAAAGGCGTTAAACCAGTGACAGCAGAGTAATTACTGCTTCCAAGCCTAGTCCTCGAATGCTCCCTAAAGCACCCTCATAAATTGAGTTAATGGAGAGAGAGAAGATGGAGGACACTTAAAGAGACTCCTGTGGCTTTGTTCTGGTAGCAAATGCCATCTTGACTCAAGGAGACCACTTCAGTGTTCTTGAAAATGCAGGAAAAATTTCTGCCGGGTACTCTGCTCTATCGTCTCCCTCTCAGCCTCCTCCCAGGCTGAATTTGCTTCTCTGTCCCCAGTCTGGTGGACAGTGTTGCTTCTATTGCATGTCTGTCTTGAGCAAAAACTGTCACTATTTGGTGAAGTGGCTTTGCTGTGTGTAATGAGCTGGTGTATTGAATTAATGCATTTATTTACACTTAGTATGCCTAGATCATTCATGTTTATAATTTCAAAACATTAATAATTGACAAAAACGGGTGATCAATTGCTCCTGAAGTAGTTCACAAGAGGGCTGTGAAGCAGTGCAGCTCTAGAGCCTAATGCCATGGTGAGGGAGCCACAGTACTCATGGAAAAGAAATTTCATGACATGGAATAGTGATGTGAGAGCACAGAACTGGCTCACAGCAAAGGATGTTTTGTTTCCATGGATTCAGGAAAGCAGGAACTGTTGAAAGCCTCAAATGGAGAACATTAGTGAAAAATAGTACTGCTGGATGGAGAATCATGACCTATAGATGCAAACATAGAGCAAGAGTGATTAGTGACACCAAGCAGGAGAGAGCCAGACACAGCCCAACAGCATGTTTGATAAACCACAGTGTTTTCAGTTTCTGATCCTGCTGGAATTAAATATGCTCCAAAATGAGGAGGAAAGCAATGTTTGGAGTCCTTGTCCTGAAGGAAAGGACAAGTTGTCCTTTCATTTGGTTTACTTTTACATGATCAAGCTGAAGAGTCTGTAACTTCCTCCGAGACTCCTGTGAAGAGGAAATGAGTGCCCAACTGTCTACCTCAACTAGGAATTAACAACAGGATCTAACAGGTTTCCATAGTACCTTAAAAACGTTTGGTTTGCCTGCTTTCTACTGTGTACAGCCAATCCCATATCTGACTTCAATACCACCCACAAAACAGCCAAACAAAATCATGGGTTTCTCATTCAAGCACCTGGGTTTTCTTATTTCTCCTGCATTTGTGAAATCCCACAGAAGCTGGATGAAAGGATATGTTAATCTACTTTTAAAATACAGGTTTCAAGTTGAAAGGCTCACAAACTGCAGTGGTGTCTATGAAGGAAATTACCATTAAACACAAACTGTAAAAACAACTGTTTTCTTTAAGCCATATTTCTCTCTTAGATATCAGAACATAAGTTGATTTTCCATTTCACAGGCATGTCTCCCTTCCAAACAGCTTGGAGTTCATCTTCTGCAGACAGAATTTGCTAATAGAAGTGAAAAGTTGATTGGCAGGGCTATGTGTGTTAGGTCTTACATCTGTATGTAACCTGTGTCCCTCATGCATGCCCCAAGGTGTCGATCAGTCAGTCACCCTCTGTGTACTACAATGTGCTCCCATCCCAGAGCTCAGAGCTTCCCTTCTCAGATCAGAACAGTGGAGGTGGGGAAGAGGTTGGGGAGGTGTATACCAGGACTAGTATATACCAGGAGTGAGGACTTGGGAGAAGTTGCAGGTTATACACTAGGAGTGGCTTCCAGTGCCCTGAACTTATGCACGGGTCACATCTCTGTCCTTACCATTTCAGGACAGCTGCTTGCAGTGCATTGACAGTTGCTGCCAGTGATCCTCTTTTACACCACCCAGGCATAAGTTGTTCACCACTTCCGTGCAGGGACCATTTTGACACCACAGCACCTGGTCTCAGAGTCTTTCCCTAGCAGGAGCAGTTGTCACAAACAGAGACTGGGTGCAGGCTGTCTTCTGCCTTCACAGCTGAGTCAGTGATCCAGATTAAGGGCTCCCCAAATGGGGTGGAAAAAATTCCTGGGCACACAATGTGAAGTGATGGCTGTGCTCTCCCTGACACTTAGAATCCATCAGGACTGGTTACCCTTGTACTGGCAGACCTGAGGGATGTCTATCCTGCAGCCAGCATGCAACTAGCATCATCTCTCTAACAAGTCTTCTGACTAATATGGCAGATACACAATTCTTCCTTTATCTGATCTGGATCAAATGAGGTACAGTAATGCACAGATCTGGTATCAGTTACTATGAAGCCACAGCCTGTTGACCAGACTAGACTTGATTTCGCTTTTTATTTTTCCTCAGCTTTACTAGATTTTACTGTCTGTTTAGCTGCAGATCTAAATTTCTATTTCTGCAGCCTTGAGGCCACATCGAAGTGCTTTAACATTCATGCATCAGCTGCCTTAGAAGAGAAGGCCTGTCTTAGAGGTCTTCTCTTTGTACCTTTAAGACTGTACTTGATGAACTCTTTTAAAAAATCCTGGGAAACTTATGTCATAGAGATCAATAAAAACTGAAGTACCAGGGCTTTTGGGTGTGTTTCAGTATTAGAATGCTAACAAAATGGGCTTAACTGAAAGTTAAACAAGTGTAAGGACTTCTTGGTGGAGGAAAAAAAAAGATTCCTTGACAACAGCAGATGGTGCTATTGGAAACTTAAATGCGCTCGTCCTGGTGGGGATACAAAATATTCTCAGTGCAAAGCTGAAGAACCTGCACCTGGTATGTGTTATTTCCCACTACTAATGCTCCTGCCACACGTATGCTCCAGAACATTAGCGCTTTTCTCTGTGCTCATGATACCCATTAGTGTAGTACCTGCCTACTTTCTGTAGTTTGAGTTGAAAGAAAACAGTTTCTTATAAAAACTGAACATGAACTGTCCAATATTTTGGTAGCTTATATCCAGATTTAAACAGTAAAGCAATAATAATTAATTGTAAATATACTTCAAAATCCATAAAATGAAACAAGGCTTTCTTTAAGGCTGTTTAAGGCTTATTGTAAATAAGCTAAATAGCTAAATTAAATAGCTAAAGATAAAACCAAGGTAGGGTCTGTGAAGGAAGCAGTTGATTTTGTTTGACTCTTAGGATTGGCAAGACTCAGAGAGGCTTCCAGGCACATGAACCCTTCTTGAGGTTTGAAACAGAAGCTGCAGATTTTGAGCTTTGTGCAGGCTGAGAACAAGTGCTCTAAATTTAATGTCATTAATGTGAAGCAGAGCAAGTTGATAAGGGGATTGGCCTCTTGGGAACAGGTAGAGAGGCACAGGCATTATTAGCTATGAAAACTTTAGGAGTGAGCTGAGGGTAGTTTTGACATGTGATGCACAGGGAAATGGCAGATCAGAGAGACCAAATGACTTTAAAGGGATTTGTATGATGTGCCTTTGTAAATGAGCAGAGGAAAATACTGCAGTTTGTTATGGAGGCAATATTTGATAGGAAGTGTGTAGTTCTTGTGAATATGTTGAGTCACTATGCAACCGTATTTGAGTGTTCAAACACAATTCTGAACATTCATAGGGAGGAAGGAACACTTTCCCAAGAAAGAAAGAAGAGCAAAGGAAGCATGTGAGTGTGCTTAGACATCAGGAATGAAAAGTTTTGGATAAATACTTTGCCAGTGAGTCACCTAACAAACTGGTGGGTTAGTCTGGGTATCTTGCATCACTGTTTCAGCTGGACCGGTGATACTAAGCCACACCTTAGAGGTACAATCTTCACCAATTAAAAATACTACTTAGCAAAACAAGTTAGGCAGAAGACCATGTAGAATGCTTCCTGTTTTGTTACCTTCTTTTCTTGACACTTAATTTGTAATCAAATTCAATAACTGGATATTTTTTACATAACCAGTGTTATATTTTTAAATATATAGCATATACTAATGTAGACTAGAATTGTTTATTGTTCAGCCATAAACATTTTAAAGGTGGCTTTTGATGTTTAATAAGTTAAGCAGTTCACACTAAGTCATGGATGTTCAATGCTCTCAACCTGGGAGGACTTTTCACACTAAGTAGTATTGCAAAGTGTGATAAAAGTGGAAACAAAGAAGGGTGTTAATGGCATAGAAGTCAAAATACGGACCAAACCCTGACAGCATCCTTTTATGTACTAATTTGCTTTATTGGCTAAAGGAGCAGTTTTCTTTTAACTTAATTTAAAACAGACTTTCCTCCCCTCAGAGTGAAAAGTTTTTATTGAAGTTTTTTTGAGTAACTGCTGGTGTAGGAGTCTGACAAAAATTAATTCTGAAATAAAATTAATGGCAGTACATTATTTGTAACCCTTGACTTGTTTGGTTTTTAATGTAGACTGTAATAAATTAGAACATAGCATATGTCCTGGTAACCATCTTGTAGTTCCAGAGAAACTAATTCGCTCCATAAGTCCAAAATTAGATATTTTAAAACTGGAACTCATTTATCAGTTATTTAGAAAATACAAAAGAAACTGGCAGCAGAGGGAGCTTCCACAAATTTTGTTTCGAGTTTTCAAGGTTTCCCTTTCCTTTTTTACAGTACTGTAAATCAAAATAACTCTTGATTTAAACAGCATAACTTCTGGCTTACAGTGGTAGAAGAAAACAAACAAACAAGACCCCAAGCAGATTCACATTTTTTTTGGCTGGAAAACAGGAAGGAACCTTAAGAGTCAGCTGGAGTTGATGCACAAAGAATACATATAGATTTACATGCTTGCAATGTACATGAGTATGACAGGGTTTATATATGGTCTGTCAACCTTCCTATGAATAATGCTTGCTATAAGCAATGTCACAGTACATGACATACGATGGCTTTCAAAGTAAATTATAGCAATACTTTCAAGATTTGCTTGAATGTCTTCAATGTCACCAGCATTTTGTAAGATCACACATACCTCTGTCCTTCTGGAATTCAAATTTTTTTTTTAAGTAGATGAAGATTTCCTGACTCTTTGAAATGCAGCATATGTATTTTGCTATTCTCATTCAGTCTTTTCCCTTGTCTCCTCCCTGCAAAAAGCACATGCAAGTGAAAGCTAGCTACTCATAAAACCTGATATTTGTAGAAACTTCATACATGTTTATTTAGAATTAACAATTAATTAAGTATTCTCATTCCTATTATAAACATGAACATGTAGAGGCCATAATCCAAATATCCCATTAAAGACCTTGCTCACTATGTAAAAATTGAGACATACCATAACAGGAAGTTTTAGTCTTATTATTTTGGCTATGAAATCTGTAAATCATGTCCATATGCTTAAAAAGCAAGTCTCACTGAACACAGTAATAAAAGGCATTTCAAACTTCAAAGAGAATGTTCCTCTGCTCAATAACCTTCCCCCTGAGAAGGTCATTTAGTCATAGTTAAAGAGCTAATGACATCAGTCAAAGAACAGATCTGTGATGAATTTTACATACCTCATTCAAGACTTCTGAATTGTTATATTAAATTTCTGTTATTAAATTCTGATATATTGATATGAAAGATAACATAAAACATTTCTATAAAGAAATGTCTCCTTTTAGTCCTGGTTTTCCATGTAAAGGAATTACAGCTGTGCCATGGTGTTCACGACACCTGGAACTTAGGGCAGTGGCAATGAAGATCGTCCCACAGCCCTGGCATTTGTGGCATTGTGCTTGAACTCTTGAGCTTTTCCACATAGTGTTTTAGTGAATGTTACAAATATGCTTTAGCTGTGGTTGTTTTCTAATCATACAGGAGAGCGGGATGGAAAAGAGCAGCACCCCGCAATGCACAGATTGGCACAAGGCCTTAGGAAAAGATGATCTGCTAGGACAGGAATTTATTGTAAAGAAAAGAAGCTGTAAGATCCTCGTGCTGCATATATAGCAGTCCATGAGTGAAGGTCAAAATGTAGGTAGGTCAAGGCTTCAGAAGGTAGAAGTGCCTTTCTTCTACAGCAGCAACAGAAGGGGAAGGATGGCCAAAGCTCATACTCAAGCAATTGCTTTGTAGGACTAGGGAAAGATATTTTCCTGTTTCTATGCTGGTGAGTGTGAATCTGGTCAACTCAGAGCTCTTGGGTGTCTCTGCTTTCCTGCCCAGGACAGTGCCACGCATTAGGTGGAGCGAGAGCGGGTGGATCTGTCGTACTGAGTTGCAGGAGAAGGCTACAGGACTGAACCGCTGTCCTGTTGTGTGTGGCATCCTTCAGTAATGAACACAGGCAAGAGGCATCCCCTTTCCCTGCCAACCCTGGCACAGTGTGGGTGCTCACCTCCACCTCATTTTGTGACCTGGTGGGGCAGAGGCAGCTGGGTGACAGGTTAATGGGGTGATGTAGAGTGAAGGAGTTCTCTGAGGTCCTGTGCTGCACCAGGAAGGAAAGAGCTGAGGGTGAGGTTAGTGTGTGTGTACTTGCACACATGTGCACACACACACCTGCCCCCCAAATCTGTTTTCCTGCAAAGCTTCAAGTGTGGGTTTCAACTTTGTGTACTAGAGTTGACAATCCTATTTGAAGCACAAAGGAGTACATTCATAAGTCTTCTGGAAATAAGGCCTAAGAATCTCTAAGGAGCATGAAAGTTATAAACTAGATAAATATTTAAGTCTGCTGGCTGCTCAGGTCACTCTGTGAGTTAGTGAGTGCCACCACAAGCCATTTCCTTTTCCACCTTCATAAAGCTGTTCCAAATCCACATCTTTCTGGCACATTGCTGCTGCAAAATGGAAATCCCTCATAGGTAAAATAACCTGTAGGGAGTTTAATTTGAAAATAATGCTGAATTTTATGTTGACTTTCAGGTGTGTTTTCAATGATCACACATTCTCTGTTGTTTGAGCATGTGTCTATCAAAAATATTTACCTAATATTTCACAAAGTGATCCACAGGAGGTAAGCACAAAATTTTGAGGTTAAGAGGACTGAACAAAGCCTGTGGACATGGCAACATTGTCCCAATGTCTCACTCCTTCCCTTTTGGATCTTCAGTCCTGAGTTAGACCTCCAGGCATAGGTCTGTTTTTCAGTGGTCTCTGAAGGTGTAAAAACCTCAGAGCAGGGTTCACAGTGTTGGTCAGTGATGGTACCTTTCTAGCCTGGGTATGAAAATGGCTATTGCACTCTCCTGAGGCTTAGGTGGTTCATGTTAGGATTCCTCACTGCCTCAATGAGAAAAGCTTTTGAACATGGTTTTCAGCCCCTCAGTGACTGCTTTATTCAAGAGTATCTGGAGTCAAAGCAGACTTATTTGTCTGTCAGGTTGGAGCAGTTCTGTTTTGTAAAAATGTTAACATATTCACTGGTGTAGTGGGTCTGTCNAGGACAGAAAACTGGGGAAGCCTCTACAGATCATCATCAGTGAGACTCAAGCATAATTACTACAGGTTTCCGGTTGCTCAACAGTTCAAGAAAAGTTAGGAAATGCGAAAGCTTAAACTCTTCCCACAATATTTAGCTGTACAAATGCTGTTGTATAGTTTGGCACAAAAGTGTATTTTCACTACATGTGCCTCTGGTACCACCCGTGAAGTGTCTGGTTTGCCTCTACAGCTCCCTGGCTTTCTGAGGAATGTGCTAATGGTGTAGTCTATCAGCAATCCAACCATGAGGTCAGGGTGCCCCAGCTGAGCTAGATGAGAAGTGATGGGGCAGTTCATTCCCTTTATGGACTCTTGTATAGCTTAGGGACTTCACCCACCATGTACATGTGTCTGAATTTAGAGCCTCTCAGAGGAACAAGGGAAATGAAGGATTTGCTTCTGTTGCCAAGTTGGTTCACCTGGTTTTGCTCTGGGATCACGTTCCCTTTCTTGTCCATGCAGAGTGCATGCTAGTTGCATGGGGCCTTCACTCTGGAGGAGAACCCTTGGCAGGTAAGCCTAGTTCAAACCAATAGGTAACCCTGTTGCAGGGCCTCCACCCAGTACACTCACAGATTAGACTGTGTTGCTTGGTCAGAGGATCCCAGGACAGTTCCCAGCACAGATAACAAGGCAGCCTGTCTGTATGTTTGCGCAGACCTAGATCACAGACAACTTAGGAGGCACTCAGAGCAGTCATTCAGGGGTGAATCCTAAATGCCTTACTCAAGACAAAAGAAAAGTTAAATTGTTTGGTGCTTTGTCCAACAATTCAATCAATCTTACAGGATTTGGCTCTAATTTTACTGTAAAGCAATCTATTTTTTTCCCTGTATAAATACAGAAAATCTCAGATGCACATCAAAAAGCAATTTTCTATGCCCTATGTTGTGTCAAGCTTTCCATCTCTATAGCAGTTGTTTCATTTGCTCTATTCCCTTCATTCACAGAACAGCGTGGAATTGGAGAATTCAGCAAAGGGGAAAAAATGATTCAGTCGTCAAGGCTGTCACTTCCAGTTCAGGATTATTGCTCACAGTTATTTTCTCTGGACTGGCTCAATCCAGACTTCAGTGGCTCAGAGAATAATGCTGTCCTTGTGCTTGATTTCATTAAAACACTGTTACTCAGGCCTCACACTGATGAAAGGAATTTCAGTGCAAAGGAGATATTTTCATAGCGTGGCGAGCTAAGAGGAACATCATCTTTTAGTGAGCTGTGCCTTTCCAAACATCACTGAAGAGTGAGTATTAGTGTGGCTGTTATCCCCGCAGGCAGATTAACACACTACACCAGGAACAAATAAATAAATCACACATGGCTGTTGAGCAGACGTGGGAAAAATGATTCTTCTTTACCGAAACTATTGGATCAAGTGACCTTGTTTCGATCTGGGTTTGGACAGATGCCAGTCCCTGTGGGACAAACATAAGCAGGCTGTACTTGAGATAGCTTTGTGGTTTTGCTTATTTTCTTTTTGTTTGGCAGAGTTTTAAAACAACAGAGAAAAAAGTCAAAACCACTCGAATAACTGACGTATTTATTTTCTTATATACACTTAAATATGGCACATCTGACAGTAGTTGTACAATAGATCAAAATGATAATCAAAGCTGGACAGTAGATCAAATAGCTCAGTGTTGAACCTATTAGAAGCCAAATCCTGTACACTGAATTTCTGAAGAAAGTTTCACCCAGGAGCTGCACTAGCTGAGGACTCGGAGGCTAAGATTATCTCAGTTATCTCAATTTCTGAAAGTCTGGCTGGTGACTGTGACTGCATCACCAATATACCAGCTTCATCTTCCACAGCAGTGAACTGGCTCTTTCCACTCTTCCTTCCACGCAGCCAGCAATTCATCAGTTGTTTTTGAACAATTACCAATGTGCCGGAGGATTCACCTGCAGTTAGTGATTACTCTAATAAATAAATGCAGACTGGATTCATTCTGCTATTAATGTGGAAGATGTTTGTGTTTACTATTGTTTGAAAGTCAGTGACAACTACTTTGCAAAGCAGTGGATTTTTGAAGAATAGGGGAAGTTCAGTCAAGGAGTTTCTTTGCTTTGGGACCCATGAGAACCTCTCTTCTCCTTCGGGCAACGACAATGCCTGGGACACATTGGTCTTGCAGTTGGGCATGTTCTGGGTTGTGATGGACATTTGTCCTCACAGCTGTTTGATATAGGAGAAAAAAACAAAAATAGAAGTGTTGTAATATGATAATTCTTCACTGTCACATTCATCAACTTTTTCATCATTGAACACTGCAATGCTCTGTAGACAACGTTTGGGAAAGTGTCAACACTCTAGAACACAGGGAGCCAAGACTTTGCTGCCTGACAGTTCTTATCTGCAGCAGCATGTCTTGTTGTTATCCATTTGTCCACAGTCATAATTGTCATAAAAATCTTGTGTTCAGGTTATAGTAATTTCTATAAGCATGTAAGCAAATTATTGCATTAGTCCCCTCCCATCTGTCTGAAACACAGGAATGAGCAAGTCTCTCATGCTCATTTTCAACTCTGCTGATTATTTTAGCTATTTTTATATTTCTTGTCAATTATTTTATGCTTCTTCGTATTTTCAAAGCTGAACTTGAAGATGCAAAGGTTACTTCTTCCGCAGATTCTTCTCCATGAATGAGCCTATGAAGTCTATGAGAATGGATCCTGTGGGTGACCAATCAATGAACTGCAGCTCTGCTAAAGTACCCATGAAAACTGGATGCTGACTGTCCTTACATAAGCTTTCAGACAGAACTCCTGCATAATCCCGGGTCTCTACATGTGGGCAAGGCTTTCCAAGAAGGACATTTTGAAAATGAACTAACGCATGAAAAAAAAGTATTTAAAAAAGGTATTTTCTATTAAAGTTTTTTTGGCAAAGAAATCTCGAAACTAGTTACACAAAAGGATTAGGGAAATACATGGAGTATAACAGCCCCAAAACAATTTTCCTGCTTCTCAGTTGAATCAGAGCTGATTGAGTGGCTTTTATGTGTACAAAATTGCATTAGCTCTAGCAAATCATTTGCTCTGTGGACAAAGTGAATAAGGAATGAGCTGCATGGTGTGGCTGCCAACTTAGGGAGACTTTGTTCCTAGATGTCTGTGAGTCTGCATTCAGCTGTGGCAGAGAACTCAGGATGGGCTCTACCTACCTACAAATGCAAGACTCAGTATCTCACTGTAAATCCTCACTGTAAATTTCAGCTGTAGCACAGTTTTAACCATCATTCCCTTAAGATTAGGGGGAGAGGAAAAGTAATAAATATTTATAGTTGAATAACATCCTTGTCCAGATTTCTTTAAAACATGTTAATTAGATAAACCTTAGATGCCTTCTATGAGGTAAGCATTGTTAAGTATCATCTCTATTATTATTATCTGACTGCAGCGAGGCATTTTATCCTGGGTGGACCTCCTAGTTAATTCAGCCCTCACACCTTCAGCATCTACACAAGCTACTTCAGATCTTGCAGTGTAGACATGGAATGACAAGGAACACTTACCTGCAGGTTTCAGCATGAAATATCTTGTGTTTTAGAGCACAGCTCTCCTGGTTCTCCCTACACAAATAGCAGCTGCAGTTCTCTTTACTTTGAAAGAAATCTGTGGGACACTTCTGTCTACAGATGCATTCACAATTTTCCTCATCAAATTCCATATGTTGTCCACACATCGCCAGCTCAGCAAGAGGAGGGAGGCCTGCAATAGCACGTACATCTTTTATCAATAAGCTTTACGTGTCTGAATCGTGCTTTTAAAAGACTAACTCCTTTGCAATCCCTCGAGCTTACACATGTACTGCCTGATATATTCTAGTTTTCAGAATTTCTGTTGTTACTTACAGTACAGAAAAGGACTTGAGAGAATTGGGATAATTATTGCACTTACTCTAATACTGCTTTTTCTTGTGGGTTGAACCCTACATTAACATACTTTATTTTTGGGGCTGTATATTAAAAAACCCTTGTGTTAGGTTTTGGATTCTATACCCATGACAGAAATGCACATCCATGTAAACTGTCACACCACTCAATGTACTTCACTATCCATATACTGCAGAAATTTTTGCAAAAGTAATGCTATGTCTAATAAGGTGCAAGCTGGTGTAGCACTTCAATAAGGAGCATATGCACACTTGTCAGTTAAAGATAGAAGAAAATGTTTTGTCTCAGAAACAAAACCCCAGCCGTGTGAACACACTGTCTAATACCTCATCTATCTTCCTTCAAAATACACATCTGGTGTCCAATATGAAGCTAATCCTAGCAAAAAGGGAACACATTTTGTGAAAGCTTTATTAAAATGCCAGCAGCACATCCCCAGTTAAAGGTCATGGCATATAATGTGTCATTGGGAAGGTAATTTCCTGTAGTTTTACAATTAGCTCTTGGATTTAGCCTATGGAATGTGGAATGTAACCTGCGTCCATGACCTCTGCAGCCTCAGCTCTGATCTCAGTGGCCAGGAAAGGTTTCCACATTACTTGAAAGAAACCTTCATTATTATTTATTTAATGCTGAAAAACCAATATTGAGACAGAATAAAACCCAAGTACTATTGGAATGGAGGAAGGAATCTGACCCAAATTCTTGGAAGACAAATCCTTTCCTTGGGGTGATAAAGCTTGGCATGTGTAAAGTGGTGTAGAGTGTTTCAGTCTCACTTTGTTTCAACCTCAAAGACAGATTTTAAGTTATTTGGTCACAGCCACTGCCAAGCACAATGTACTTCAGAGAATGGTATTTTATCTGAGGAAATACTGACCCTATGTCAACAAAAGCTATAATTCAACAAGCCACAAATTTTAAAGCTCCAAGCGGATGTTACAAAAGGCTAAGAGTTAAGGGATCTCTGGCTATTCAAAGTCCTTTGGACTTCCTCTGAAATATAGAATACCAATCCTTTCTTGAGTGAAAAGTCTAACTTGAGCTCAACTACCTAACCTGATGGTCAGATAATCTGATCCAGAGTGAGAACAGATCCTACAGAAACTGCTATGCAACTGATCTCTTGCTTATTAATGTTAGGAGATTGTAATCAACAGACCAGCTTACGAGGCTTTTAGTTTTGTTTTAGCTTGCTGGTCTAGGAATTGCTCATCAGCTTGCTTTTATTGTTGCCTTGGATGGTTTATTATTTTGCTTGCTACATGTAGCTTAAACCACAAAGGCAGGGCTTCCTTCTGTGTCTGTCTGCTCTAGTGCTAATTTCCTGAGAAAAACATTTTTTAAAAAACCTTGAAAAAGGGCTTGGAGAAATTTTAATTTCTCTTAATGTTTACTGCTAGACTTACATGGTTACACACCAGCCCCACCCCACCCGTCTCCCCCCACCAAAATATTTCCTGCAAATTTCTTTGACAGATTAAAGTTTTCAAGGAAAAGCAGAGGGAGGAGGGAAGTAGTTTGCATTTCTACGAATTTTACACTCTTCCATTTCGTTCCACAGACTTGAAGGGGTATATATGCACATCAGTTTGAAAGCTTCCTAAATACTTCAATATTATTGTAAAAAATAGTCAAATACCTTGAAAGGTCATGCAGTCTTTTGCAGCTAATAGACAGGACTGATTTTGCCTATCTTATTCTTGATTAAGTCTGTTCTTAAGAATTTCCCACCATAAAGATTCAGCACCTTCCCTGTGCAGTATACTCCAGGACATATTTTTTTCTACAGTTAAAAAAAAATCCCTAATGCCTATCATACAATTTAGGAACCATGTGAAATAAAAGTTTATCCAGTGTGCCTACTTCACTAACTCTTTTCAATACTTTGCTATTTCCTATTCAGTTTGCTAATACAGAGGGAGTAAAACATCCAAGCAAAAATATGTGATGGGGATAAGCACATGTTTATTTTCAGGTGAGATTTTACATCATAAGCCAAGTATATCTAGGCATGTGGAATCAAAACTACAACTCAATGAAAAAATCTGACAAACCCAAAATGAAACACAAGCAGCCTGGAGATAAGTAAGCAAAAGCATCCATTTGTCATTTCATCTTTACCTTCTTGTCTGTTGGGGTGCTGTACATCTACAACACATTCACATTTGTCACTATCCCAGACCCATCCATTATGGCAAAGTTTGTTGGTAAAGGGGCACCTAGAAGAAAAAAAAAAAAAAGAGGAGCATCAGTGTAGTCATTTGGCAAAATGAGCCTGCTAGTATGCTGGGTCTGCCACTGGTGTGTGTGTTACTGCTGCAGACAGAAAACTTTGAGACTGGATGGTTTTGCTGAGAGGGCTGAGCTCCCTGGCTCCCAGCAACTAAAAAGGGCAGGTACAGCACGCATTTCAGATTACATCCTTATGAAACAGCTACAATTTTGCAGCTCCACTTTTCCACAAAACAGCTCTACCCCACCCAGGGTAGTCTTTGTCGTACAGTATTCATGCCATGTAACTATTCAATTTTGCCATGCTGTCAGAAAGTTTAAATTTGCCCATGCTTAAGAAGGTACAGTGGGTTGTTTTCAAGGTCAGAGGGGCCAGTTTGACTTTTGGGCACTTGTCTCTGGGAGGGGGACTCACAAACTGGAAGAAGGCTGAGGGTCTTCTGTATTTGTGTAGGAAGAGAATTCAGTGTGGTCAGCTGGCTGAGTGATGCCTGGAGTAACTTTGCTGAAATGCCACCTCTCCCCAAGCCCAGCTGTCTAACTTGAAGGGCAGTTATAAGAGCAAGCCTCTATGCAGGGCTAGACAGAGACATCTGAGCTGACTTCCAATGAGTCAGTCAAGCTATCTGTATTTCTAGAGTCTTTATTAAATTAATGTTGCCTGTTCTTACCAGGACTACAGGTATTTTATACCATATTTTGAAGTTAGATGTGAGATCACTTTTTCCAGCCAATGAACCCAACAGATGCAAACCAGGACTGGACCAGAAAGTGCAAAGCCATGGTTCACACTGATTCTAACCCAGCATGCCATGAGGTATGGCAGAGGGCTTTGGCTTGATTACAGCACTCTGTGCCCTGGCTAAATAATGCACAAGCAGAGCTGCTCATGTCAGGTTGAAAAAGTCTATCAACACCTGCCCAAATAGCTCCAGTGGAGCGTAGTGCTAATATGTGCACTTTGAGTCCACACTCAGGCACCTAAGTGTTTTAATGACTCCAGATGCTGCTGAACTGGCCTGCTATTTGTTAGATTCCAGGGTCCATTCATTTTTAAGTTACTGGGTTTGGCTGAAGCTTTCTAACCCTGTGTGATAATCAACGTATTTGGAAAAACTGTTGGGATAACAGAAAGTGAAGGAACCATTGTAATGACTGAATTATAACAAAATAATTTTCCTACTTTGGACTGTACAACATGTGTAGCAGTTTGGAAAAGAGGGAACTTACCCATCTTCTTCTGGGTACTGGACAGATCTTCGTATGATGGTGTACTGATGGCGCTGGGTGTTTGATAGACACTTACAGCCTGTGTGATTGGCAATTTTGATTGGCACGGGCTCAGGAACACTTGTCAAGGGAACGGAGATCTCAAAGAGCTAGGTGGGTGAAATAAGATCTATTTTTCAGTTTCCATTATACAGTTAATATTTGGATTTTAAAATCAAAATCTCTTATCCTTTCCCACCATTTGTCCCCTGCTCTTTTCTAGAGATAGCTACCATAGGTATAAATGAATAGGTGGGCACTGAGGATTTTGAAGAATAAGCAATGCCCACCAAGGTAGGAATTTGCCAAAACAGTGGTCTCAAATCTGTACTACCAGCTATTAAACACCCAAGACTATTCCAAATTATATGAAAACACACTCAAAATCCTCTTCTGAATGCTAGGGTCAAATGGAATTTTTAAGTGTTGGGAATTTTGTTCTCAGTTATAACATCGATTGAATCTCAACCACTTATGGAGACAGCTATTTAACTGTCCTAGGGTATAATCACAGTATACATCTTTAGGGGCCTAACTTACACCCCACAACCTCCTCAGAGAGGGAAGAAACAGGAGTGAATAAAGGAGAGTTCATTCTGCTTCAGCTGGGTTCCTGCAGGGAATTATCCTGGAAACAGCTCTCTCTTGATTATAGCAGGAGCCTAAGGAACCAAACAGCCTACCTTCAGTGCATCCAAATTGTTCAGGGTGATCTCTGAGTAACCTTATCGAAGCCCTAGTTCCTTGAGCAGCTATGTGTGGGAGCTGTTGAAGTGACCCCCCCCACCCTTTTGCCACCCAAGCCACCTTTCCTCCCATGGAAACCAAAGCATAGGGTACATCTTCGCATGACGGCATGTCTTGGCCTAATGCTGCATCCACATGGAGGGGCTGAGAAGTATTCCTAAACCAGACTACTTAGACATTTACATTTAGGTGTCACAGAGTCTAATTTTAGATGGCATAAATATCCTTCAGTTGATATTTTATACAAAGGGGAAAAAAAATGCTTTCACTAATCATTCATTTTAGAGGAGCAAATCTGGACTGATGGTGGTGTATCCAGGAGTGGAACTTAGCTGGGAGCTTTTGAGGGAATGGTTATTCTGAAGGATGCTAAAGGAATGTTACACTCTGCAAAACTGCAGTTTTTCAACAAACTTATGAGCTGCTGCCCCCCAAACACATAAATAAAAAAATACTTTTTAGCCCGACCTAGCTCCCTGAGCTGATCAGATGTCTTTTGTGTGTGGTCAGCAGCTCATAACAGCTTTCTCCTTCTGATGTGGAATGAAAGCAATTAATGAACATTGACGCAAGAAGGATAGGCCCTGATTTATTTTACTCCAGCTATATTTCAGTACAACCATACACAGTGGAATTACATTCCAACAAACTTGAAAGAAATACAGAAGTGAATTCGACCTGCTCCCCATGAGGACTTCAGTTTTCTTTTTAAAACAACTGCCCTCAATCTTTGTTCTGATTTAAAGAAAAGCTTTTTTCGTAAGTAGAATTTAATGTATTACTCCAAGTCAAAAGATGTTATGTACTATATGTAGGGATGCACAAGGTGAAGACTAATCAAGGAGGACCAGTTTCCTGTGCTTCTTCTGTAGGTATGGGCACAGGTTTAATCTGTAGAGCTGATTAAAAATACTAAACTTGGAGCTCTCCTCAGTTACCCACTGGAGTAAGATATCTGTACATAGACACTAGAGGGAGAAAGAAGCTCTGGCTACTCTATATTCACTTTTTGGCATTGGTCATTTATACTCAGGTATTTGTTGTCTGTTGCTCCTAAGCATTAATTGACTACTAGTTTAAGCCTTTCTTTTCCAAAGTGACTTGTGATTTGGGACATTCAGATCCTGAGGCATTCAAATTGAGAGCATCTGGTCTCTCCTGCTGAAGATGTCTCCTTTTCAGGCTCACAAAACTGTGTATCCAAAATTATTAGCCAACCTTTTTGGCACTGATGGTAACTTTGAAAATGCAGCACTTGGACTCACACAGCAAAATTTCCCAGAGTTCCTCAATCCTTTGGTGCACAGGATTCCTATGACCTCTCAAGAGGTCCCAGGTCCAAGTGACAATACATTAGAGAAGGATTAAACTCCTTAACATCACATGAGCCTGTAGTCACTCTCTCAGGGCCTGATTTTCCATCTCTACACATACATATCAATTTTAAATAATGCAATATGAATGTAAAAATGGATACTGCACGACTGCATTCACTCCACATGGATAAAAAATTAATTCTTCTGTTTGTTATGATAGTGCAGACAGATCTTTCATAACAGGATCTCAGAAACCAAACATCCTCCTTCCCCTCCCTTCTTGGAGAGCCAGGATAAAAAGAAAGCAGATGAATTGCCTCATTTACCGTTTTTGACACATAAGTTGTACTTGTATTCGTGCAGCTCAGACTCTCCTCATTGCAGCAGCCTCCGCATCGGAACACATTCACACAAGGAGGCTTGAAAAATTTGTTGGTTGTTGTACCCAGTTCTTTGGCAACTTCCACACAGGTTTCCCTTGGCACACATTGAGTCTTTTGCCATTCTTCATCTATGACTGGAGAAAACACCATTTTTACGAGAAATCATGTCAAAGTTAAACCTCTGATTAGTGAGACAGAAGCATTACATAAATAAAAATTAAGTGCTGACAGGCTATTTACACTTACCTGGATTGTTTTGCACTTACTTGGATCGATCCAAGGACCAGAAAGAGTCTGAGTGCAAAATTATCCCAGTGACCTACACCAGCTGCACTGGCAGAGAGGTCTTTGCATTTATCCACCTTTAGCTTTCAGCATGGATGGCCAGAACCTCTGTTAATTCCAGTGGGTTATGCAGAGCTGCATCAGTTTCCCCTAGCTGAGACTCAGCTTCATGGCATCTATCTGACGAAGCTGGCCCACACCCTGTTCTTTTCTCCAGGGTAGACCTCATTGTCATTTTATCCTCTCTTTGCATGTACCTCACCATGGACTCAGTAGAGCCTAGGTCTGACTACAAATGCACATTAATGATTAACAGATTCTGGTCAGAGGGTATTAATACTCCTGCTGGATGTCAGCCAGCAAGCACCACTTCCAAAATGTCTAATGAAATCCAAGTCAAACACTCTCACACCTCAGTACCATCAGGGGTTTCAAATTTGAATAACAGGAATATGAATTCAAGCATGAATTATCTATTCAAAACACTGTGGCACCTTTCAAATACTGAATTGTTGTAGACTCATAATTTATTGTATTCTGATCTGTATTCTTATTCTGAGAAGGAATAAGGCATTGACTGAACCACAGGGAGAAAACAGTGACATTTACTTAATATTATCTCAAGTCTTGTTATGAGGTGGCCCTGCTTATTTTGGCTTTTGCTTACTTGATTCAAGTTAGGGAATTACTCAAGAGTCATCCATGCTTATGCTTTAAGTCCTTCTTAAAATTATGAAAAACATTTTTTTTCCTGTCTGCCTCCCTCCAGCAGGCTTCTAAAAGATCAAAAGCTTCTTCTATACTATTAATAAAATTACTCTTTCTTCCAATGTGGTCCACTTCCCTGCTATTGTGCAAGTAGTGCATAAGGTTACAGGAAAGTTCTGAAAAAAAAGTAATTACAACTTCTGGAATACTTTTAATCTGCATTCTATACTTTGTCTTCAGATGAGCATTTATTTCTCTATTTCCTACCTGACTTTCCTTTTATTATTATTTTTTTTTTCTTTATCTGACTGTGTATATTTAAATTAGTTTGTTTATTCCCACAAAGTCCTTCCCCAGGGTTGATTCATTCCACTTTCTAGGCATGCAAAAAGACATAAGAATTTGGGGTCGAAATTCTGATTTTACAGCATAAATTAAGACAACAATCACTAAAATCAATAGAGTTTTCTAGAGGAATATTAGTGTACCCAGCCATCTAATCCTAGGTCTTAAAATAGAAAATAACGTTTGCCAAACTCATTGAGGTATGTGCATGTACTCACTTCAGATGTCACTTCAATGAGTGTAAGTAGTGATGACCTTTCTAACTGTACACATCCTCACTTTAATTAACCACTTCTTTAGCAGAAGGGCTGTTGAAGTGGTGGTCAAAGAAGTGGGTGTCATATTTTGTTCAGAAGCACCATGGTCACCCTGATCTTTTCTCTGAGCAAGCACAGGGCAGCTGTTGAGAAATTTGTCTCCAATGTGGACTCCAGCTTGAAAGTGCTGCAGTCCCAGGTGAGCTGAGCTGCTCAGGGGAGACTGTGGTTAAACAGAGTGACGCGAGCTTTCAGTGTATTCATCATTAAACCTCTAGAAAGGAGGAACAAAGTCCTGAATTTACCCTGCTGGAGTTTGGGGTGCTGTGGAGGATGGTCTAGCAGTGAAACAATGAGGAGCCTCGACCCAACCTCCTCATCAAAACACTTTATTAAAACAAAACAGATACCCTTGGCAAAAATATAAATGCTTCATGACTGGAAAGGGTGTGGGAAAGAAATACATGTTTATAGGCTTCATTTTTTTAAAAGGAGCTTTAGTACCTTGAACGTATTAAGATGTTAGAGTAAAAATAGTTTTTGTCCTGGGATAATTCCACATTGGATGAAAAAATGGAGAAGATGACTCAATCAGCTTTTTTTAACTTAAATTTCAGTGGCTTGACTTTGAATGAGAAAGCTGACATCTCTGTGTCTAAGGAAAAGGAAAGCAGGAAGTGACCTAACAGCTGTTTCAAGCAGCAAATTACATCTATATGACTATAGTCATCCAACTTTGTTACCTGAACAGTTACATTATTCTGCCATTGATAAAAAGCCCATTGCAATATGCACTGCCTTAGTAACATCTGATAACATCCTCTGTTGTCTTGCTGTTTTGACAAAAGGAATATTTTAATTTTTCAGAAGTGCTGGTGCTCACTAAATGAGCAATAGTAAGTAGAGAACTGCAGCATTTGAGACTGGGTACTACTTCTAAGAACTCTATGGATCGTTAAGGTTGCTGTTTAGACTTGTAAATGTATGTAAACAAAATGTTTATCATTAATTAAAGCCCTCTTAATTGTTCTTCCAGTGTGTATTTGGTTTAGCTTTTTTCTGTACAAAATTTCTATGAGAATTTTAAAACCGTGTCTTTGATATGAAAACCCTTTAGAGACTGGCACTCATGTCTACATTTCCATGTTGTGGCTCTGAGAATCAAATTAAAGCCTTTGCTCAGCCATAATTTAGCTGAGTAATGGTGTGCAAATGTGGCTGTGGGTATTGTAAAGTTGATACTGGAACAGGATCAGCAATATCTGATTTCCCGAAAGGAAAGTGATAGCATCATATCACTTCAGGGTAAAGACTGAACGAAAAAGAATAGCTCAGTCTCTCCTTTGTTAGGCTACGGTGTAGCTTTGCTGTGGGATATCCATTTACTAGATCAACATATAGTAACTGATCCTTTGTTTTACATCTGTGAACATATAATGCCTCTTGTGTCTCTCACCTACAAGAAACAACGTTCATTTTTGCTCCAGATGAGGGAACATATTGTGATTCCCTGCATTCAGCTGTTGGTTGTTTCAAGATCTATTTCTCCCTGGAGAGACTTCCTCAAATAGATTGAGATTAGGCTAATACCTCCTTCTTCTGCAATTCCCACACAGACTCTGCTGCTGATGCAGTGCCTTATATCAGAGCACACCTAATAAAAAAAAGGATCTCTGTGCCTGCAGTAAAGCTCATTTGTTTCTGCCTGCAAGTGAATTGCGAGATTTAGCACAATGCTGTTGGCCTGCCCCTCAGCCAGTCATTCCAACCTGTCTTTTGCCCATTGACTTCTCCATACATAATATGTCTTCCCTTTGGAGAATATACAAAAAAATAAGTGTGATTTCACCACAAAACAGGGAGACAGGAAACAGGCTGTTGCCTGACATTTTTTCATACAAAGTAATTTTCTGTGAATGCCCTGTTTCTGGTAGGTGTATTCTAGAAAACCCCCGGTACTTAACACTTTACTGCACAAGAATCAGTGGTCCTGAAGCTGAGATCAGACTCAACCACAAACCTGCACCTACCTTTCAGTGTATCAATATCATAGAAAGCAGCAGCAAATCTGGTGGAGCGATGTGATGCAGAGCGGGAGTCTAAATTGGCCAGGCTCTTGAGTTTTAGCCTGCATTTCCACAGCTTCCAGTCCTCAGAATGAGTGATGCGAAGCAGCTCTTCCAGGCTGGATGCTCTCCTGATCTGCTGTTCTGACTGCTCCAATGCTGACAGTGATGTCCTCTGGAAGGGAAGAGGGAAGTCAGAAAGCCAGTACCTTTACAGCCTGTCACCAGTGCAGCACATGGAGCACTTGTACAGAAACGCAGCACATTACCAAGGACAGTCGAGAGCATAACAGGAGCACACAGAGATGTCCCAGGCTTTGACAGTGCCCAGCACCAGATTAATCTACAGGGTTAGTGCTCATATAAATTGGGAACTTCCTTATAAAATATATAAATTGGCACTTCCTTACCCTTTCCATCACAGCTCTCAGAGCTATTTAACAAATGCAGACTTTACTGTATCCCTGGTACCCAAGGAACCTGGCAGACATCAATTGCATCTCTGCTGCACCTGAGCTGGCCAGCCATGCCAGCATGAATCCCAGGTCATCTCTGTAGACAGCATGAATGAGTTCAGCTGGTGAGCACAACCCATGTGCTTCTTACAGCAAGCCACCTTGAGTGACAGAACTCTGATGTCAGCCATGAGACACCACTGCAGGGGCAGGTGACACATCTGGAAGCTGCCCTAAGTATGTAGGCCCATCCATATGGGCAGGCAAACACAACATTCCATGTGCTGCAGAACGCAGGATGCATCTGCCATTTCCCATCCTGGCTACCATTTGGGTCATGCCCAAGTCAGCCAAAGCAGCCTCAAGTCCAGCCTCAGCCCCGTGGTTGTGTGGTGGCATTAGCACAGTCACTGCAATTGCATGATCTATGTGACCATTTTCTGCTTCCACAGCAGAACACTCTGTACAAAGACCTACTCCATCAATTTAAAGTTCTTATTGACTTAAAAAATACCTGTCTAACAAAAACTTAATATTGCACAGCACTCCATAACAATACTTTTTTTTTCTTTGGCTGCTGCTTTTCAACATCTGTGTTTGTGCCTTTATCAAGGCACTGAGTATTTATTTCCACTGACTCACCAGATCTGTTGAAAACTGTTGCCTCCAACCCAACTAAAAGATTATCTTTGTAAATGGCTGCGTTGCTTTGGGCTGGTGCTCTCAGCTGTACTCTCTGGTCATGCAGTTGACTCTACTTTTTGACTTGCAAATAAAAGGCTGCAGTGCCAGCTGTCGTAAATAAAGTGGTGGTTCTTAAAAGCAGAGCTGAAGTATAGGAAGCTGATGTGTGTAGCAGCCTGCAGTCTGAACTGGTAGCAAGCGAGTGCTCAGTATAGAACTGAGGAAAGGGTCACCTATAAGAGGAACATTTTTAGATGAGGTCTGAAACGCAGGCACTGAGCACATCTGTTACTTGTTATTAAAACATCTGTGGCATTTATTTTGCAACGATACAGATGTTAGCCTGTACATACGGGCCAAGTTAGTTTTTGGGTAATTACCTTCCACTGACCTAAAATTCCCTATGTAGTTATCTCAGAATAAGTTATTTGCTCTTCTTTTATGCCCATACAGAACATTATATTGTGTTCTAGCAAGCTGCCATGTTTCATTAGGGAGATGGCTGTTTTTCATAGGTGAATGATTTCTCATACATTTCATATGTGGTAAAAACTGGAAAGCCCATCTCAATACTTATGGACAATTAACTCAGAAGGAATGTGAATAGTTAGCACCAGTATCTGAATTTCAAGATAGTTTTACAAAATCTACCAGAATCTTGCTGATCTAGGAAAGCTGAAATTCAGCTTGAAGTTGATGCGTCAAGACTTATTTGTTCTAAGAACCGCAGCTTAAATTTACTCCCATTCGCAAACTGTCTCCTTGACCTTGCAAAACATGTGAGCGTAGGACCAGCACTGGCATGGTAATGGGACCAAATATATTAAAACTGAACTCAATTTACCATTAACAAGAGTTTTTTTCTTTCTTTGTGGTTAAAAGATATTCTAGCTGAATCAGCATCCAAGACTTCTAAGCTAGACTGTAAAATTAGAAGACATGTCCCTGCACTTCTTATTAAAGTCAGTACTTAGAGATTGGCTTTTCCATTTCTTTTACTTAAATATCAAGTGGTTTTATTAATGATTATTATATGAACAAAATATATCTTAAATCTAAGATGAAAGAGTACAGAAAAAGTATACATGTCTCCTCATGGTAAGCAAAGATCTCTGGGTTTATCTAAAGCCACAATTTGTACTGTTTTAAGGATATTTGTAGCTATACAAGGTTCTTCATGTGGACTGAATGCACTGAAATAAACTAACTGCATGCCTTCACAAGTACTATTGTATAGAAAAGGGAACAAGTTATATTAGTAGAAGTCATTTTTATTAAAAAAAAATAAAAAATGCATCTCCAATAGGATTTGAATTCTTGTACTTAAAAGAAATGTGTCTCTGATATTGATGCATCATAGTGGTATTGACAAAGCCTGCATATGTGTACAGGTTGTTTCTTCTCATACTGATTTTCATAGATTGAAAATTGGAGTATGGTCAAAGGAAATGGAAGGAGCAGTGCTCATTACAGAATTTCCCTCTGCAGTCATCAGAAATATATCCTAATTAACTAAACCATGATCATCCAAAACTCACACAAAGCCCTTGGAACTTAGTTATCACTTCTCTGTCACCCCAGTCCCACTCAGCTTTGCCTGGGCTATTCAACCATGAAAGGAATCTGTTGCCTCAACTCTCTTCATGTTTCCTAACACCTATCCAAGCTCTACAGCTTGGCAGAATGACTAGCCAGTTGCCTACCATCACAATACCAGAATGTCTTCCTTCTTTTTATATTTGGCTTCTTCCTGGAGGGTACAGATTTTACAGCTGACTTTATGACTTCTTCAGAGGAATACCTATCCAGTACAGAATTTCCTGATGCCCTTTCCCATAACAACAGCATTCAGATAAAGTGCAGCCTCTCTCTCTGAGCACTGCTGACACTTGGCAAGATGGTGAGCTGAAGGCATTGCTAGCTTTTAAGGAAGGGCTTATTCCTAAATAGTTATAGGTTTTTACAGCGTAGACATCTATTTTGTCTTGTGAGCTAGTCACTCTCCACTCCCTCTATAGCCAAGACAGAGAAATACAGACACTTTTGGATCATGATTCACCTGAAATCACATTCAAATTCTTTCTGCTGGCTGCCCAACAAGCCCAGGCTCACCAAATCACAAGATGTATCAGTGTGGTAGGTCTTTGGTCAAATAAATCTAACCACAGCTATCTGGAGTATAAAACATCTGAAGAGAGGCACCTGATTTTGTTCCAAGCTACCAAACTGCCAAAACAGGAACGGTGTTTGTTTTGTGTTATGTGTTTGTTTTGACTCCTTTAATACTACTATAACACTCGCACCTAATATGTTCTTCAAAATACTTGCTAAAGCATGGACAGATTTTTCAGCTTCTAGAAGGACATCCTTCATCCTTATACACTTTGAACATAGAGATAGCTATCCACAACTTAAAAGTATTCAAAGCTAAATGCTTAAAAAATGAAAGGAGTGTGGAAAGTGCATCAGCCACATCAGCAGAGCCCTATGGCCTCAGAAACCACAGACTGAACTGCTTCAGTCAGGCATCCTCTTGCTGTGACAGAGCAGCAATGAAGAGCGTGTTTTCATGAAATCTTTCCAAGCCGTTCATTTCTGGTCATCCTGTTTTAAAAGGGACAGTATGAAATGAAAACAGAGCTTCTTACAAATTACCTGTGGAGCCATATCATTGAAAAACTCCAAGTGTCCTAAACTTTCAGTACCCATAAGTGCACACCCTGTAGTCAACCAAATACATAATGCTGTTGCCTACAATAAATGCTTGTGTAGAACTCATCAATAGCAAGTATCAAAGTAGTAGGTTTAAGTAGTTCATTCTTATCTCTTCAGCTTATTGCTGCTCTTAATATCATTTTTCTAAGTATCTTGTCTAAGAATGGATCCCATACTCAGAAATAAAAATCAGATTCATGTTTAAATGAAGTTTATGTTTTTCATAACACTGACCTCTCATATGTTTCAAAACTATTCTTCAACTCAAAAAGGAGTATCTGTTTTCCTCTATTTGGGCTATGAGCAACATCATTGACATCAGGAAATGATAACGTGGGTTAGCATTGTGATTTTTGGATAATTACAACTTTTATCCTTCCAAAAGAAACCATAATGGTCTATCTGTCTTCTTCCTAGCAGTCTCAGATGCCAGAAAAACCCTAAAAGCAGTTAGCATTGGAAAGGAACAAGAGAAAAAGCAGTAGTACATTCAGTGGCCTTTCCCACCTTGGACACTGGCATAAATCAGACACTGAGTTCATTACCCTGTTGATTTGTGGTAGTCAGATATTTGGCTAATGCATCCTATCATAGAGATGCACAATCCCACACATAGTCTGCACTGTTCAAACTGGGTGCCTTCTTGAGAATTAGTATTGACAATCTCTTATCAGATGCTGCAGCTCATCAGTTTGCAGCTTTTCTCCATGCTTGACAAGGTCCTAGGTTTCTTGCCTAAGAAAAAATACCCTACCCCTTTTCAAACTGATGTCTGAGAGAGTCAGCAGAACCCATGTTTGCAGAGCTTCTGTTTTGTGCATGTGCCTCTCTTTCCAGCCTGACACAGATGGTCTTTGCATTTATACTGTATTTCAGGATCTCCTGGAGGTATTGTGAGCAACAGAGGAAAGATATGTAGAATACAATAGTACAAGAAAGGCTTGCTAAAGTCCTACATTTATTTGAGGATCTATAGTACAAACACTTGCCTAGGACTCAAAATTAATTCTTTTCAAGGCCATCGGTAACTACCAGTATTTTTAAGAAAACAAATGCATGGTGTATAATATTTTGTTTGCAAGAGAAAGCGAAAAATAAAGGTTGAAATCCGGAATCCAACCATATTCAAAATATGGCTGAAATCCATATTTTGCTCAATCTGAGTAAGGTCCTGCTTGCATTTTACTCTGTACTCAATCACACCCTCAGACCCAGGAAATACATCCTGGAAGCTTACACAGATGACTACTTTCCTTAAGCCCCAGCCTTTCAGTCTTCATTCACAGTGGGACATAAACCACTGTTTAAAGCTAAACACGTGTGAGAGCTCTTCTGAAAAGGAATGTTTTCCTGAGTTAGGGTCACAGATACTATCGTGGCAAGTGCTGCATAAATACCAATGGAAATCTTCAACATTATCACTGCATCTGGGGCCAGGACAAATGATTAAGGAACCTCTCAATAACCTTGCACTGTTTTATGATCCATCCTCTCAGCAGTTAAGCAATAAAAAGAAGGTAACAGCTTTATCTTGCCAGGGGTGCAAAGTTTCATTGCAAATGAGGGCACTTGGACATCAACAAAGAGTACTGGCAACACGTGAGGACAGTTTTTGAACCTTTAAGTGAGTGTTGTGTGCTTAATACAGCAAAAGCACCTGCATTCAGTTCAAGAGAAGTCACGTAGAAGACAAAGACTTGAAGCAACCAGAAGTTGAATTCCCCCTGTTCCAGTGCTGCCTAAAGGCTATTCTCAGAACTAGACTTGAACCAGTTTAAATACTAGCTAGATGATTCATCACCACATGAAAATACCAAGGAACTTTGCTGTTATGCATGCTACACCTGAAAATAACCTCATTTTCTTCCATGATGCATTCCCCAAGGTGTTTTTATCACAGTGTGTGAGCTGATCATAGTTACAGGCTCATCTTGCAGAGACAGAGTGCCTGTAGCTCCCTGCAACCCCACGATCATTAAAAATTAAAAAAATCTGATCCTATGGGTCATTCACCTGACTGAATATGAACCAGTTGTCTGAGACTCCTGTTATAGTTAATGGAGAAAAATAGATCCATTGGGTGCATGTTGATCTCATTCTTAAGTCTGTTGGATAACTGTGGCTCCAAACTGTCTCTTTCTCTTCACTGATGCTGAAGGAGGAGTTGATAGGTCACTAGCTCAGCTGTAGTTAGGTGACCTGAATCCCACTAAACTCAAAGTGGTCAAATGAGATGAAATCTCCTCTCTTTATTCAGAGCACAAGCAATTGACAGCGGTCAATTTTTCTCAGGTACACAAATATAAACAACGAGGAAGTGTCACTGCACCAGGGTCTGAAGGACCTAGGAATAGCTGAAGACCAGCACTGGCAACTGCCTGGATAAAGGAAAGTACTTCATTCCCTGCTTCAAAACCATGGGATAGTTGCCCAGCCATGCTGTGGCTCACAGCACACAGACTGTGAGCTGATGTGGCCAGTGAACTGCAAGGGAGTTCCTGTGGAAAAGTCTTGTTCTCTCTTGGCAGGAAAACTGGGCAGCTCCTGCCATTGTGAGGCCAGCACAAAGACCTACATGGTGTCTGAAGGTCCCTTATTGACCATTTTCCTGGTGAGGATGACAAGCTTGTGTGGAGTCTCTGCAGTAAGAGGAACTCTTTTTGAGGATTTTTGATATTATTAGGATTTTTATCATTATTGTGGCTCCTGGGAATATGGGGTCAGGTACAAACACAAACTAAAGAGCCAGTCTTTAAACTGGTGTCTACGACCAGAGTAAAAGACAAGAGAAAAGAAAGGAAGGCATTCATCTAAAGGGAATACCAAAGAATCACTGAAAATATTGCTTAGAGTGATGGGCCATGATTTTGAGATAGCCGGGGCTCAACCATTGTCAAATTTTATCATAACAAATATTGTCTATGATACAGCATCTTGTATCCTTGGGGTGTTGCGTAATGGGTAATAAAATAGTGAGAGAATCTTCTGCAGCTTGAAAACATCAGCCTTGCAGTAGTGACTTACTGCCTTAACAAGAAACTGCATCACCCTCTAAACATCTAGCATGAGGCATCTAACTGTACCGCATGTCTGACACATGCTAATTCACACAAATTTTATCATCACCATTGTATTTCATTTCTGAGAAGAGAAAGAACATCTATTTTCAACAGCTCCAATGAAGTCAGAGTTTTGATTCTCTTTCAGCTATAAACTTCTGATATATAAAGTTCCATCCCTGACTGTAGGGAAACTTCACCCGCATTTGGGGAAACATCACCCCCATTTTCAAAAAGGGAAAAAAGGAAGACCTAGGCAACTACAGGCCAGTCAGTCTCACCTCTGTGCTGGGCAAAATCATGGAGCAGATCCTTCTGAAGGCTCTTCTGAGGCACATAGAAAATGATAAGGTCATTGCTGGCAACTAACATGACTTCACCAAGGGCAAATCTTGCCTGACAAACCTGGTTGCCTTTCACAATGGATTAACAATGTTGGTGGATAAGGAAAGGGAAGGGCAACCATTGTCATCTACCTGGACTTGAGCAAAGCCTTTGACACTGTCCTGCATGACATCCTGTTCTCTAAATTGGACAGACCTGGATTTGATGGATGGACCACTCGGTGGATAAAGAATTGTCTGGATGGTCACACTCAAAGAGTTGCAATCAATGGCTCAATGTCCGAGTGGAGGCTGGTAACAAGTGGTGTTTCTGAAGGATTGGTACTGGGACAAGTCCTGTTTAACATCTTTGTTGGCGACAAGGACAGTGGGATCAAGCACACCCTCAGCAAGTTTGCGGATGACACCAAGCTGCGTGATGTGGTTGACATGCTGGAGGGAAGGGATGCTGTCCAGAGGAACCNTGAGGCCTTCCAGTATCTTAAGGGAGCCTACAAGAAGGCTGGGGAGGGACTTTACACAAAGGCCCGTAGTGATAGGACGAGGGGTAATGGGTTCAAACCGGAAAAGGGTAGATTTAGATTGGAAATTAGAAGGAAATTCCTCACTCTAAGGGTAATGAGACACTGGTACAGGTTGCCTATGGGGTTTGTGGATGCTTCATCCCTGGAGGTGTTCAAGGTCAGATTGGATGGGGCCTTGAGCAACCTGGTCTAGTGGGAGGTGTACCTATTATGGCAGGGGGTTGGAACTAGATGATCTTTGAGGTCCCTTCCAACCCAAACTATTCTATGACTGTATCACCTCTGGAAGCATGACTATCTATTCATTAATAGTGCACAAATAAGCTATTTTCAATTATAGTGAACATGACCACAAAGCAATGAGATATTTTGACTTCTTACTAATATTGTTCTCTGAAACAAAGAGGCTTGTCATGGGATTTTTTAGTGACTATTACAGTCTTTGCCATCATTATCAGAAGGTTCAGCCATGCATTGCCAGCCTGTAATGCCCAGACAGCTGCTCCTGCTGTGCCTGTGAAGGAAGAAATGGTACTCTGAGTGTAAAGCCTGAAAATCACCTCTCTACCCTCATCAGTGCCTGCTTGCCCAGAAAAAAGCTCAAGGACTGAAGAGCAGACACAGAAAAAAAAACTTTTGAATCCCACATCCACAGTCTAGGCAAAACCTCTCCCCTGTCTGCCTCAAGAGTTAGAGTGTTGGCCTTGGCCGTACATCCTCTCAGGAAAGGGTGACTGTGTGACCACACCACTTCAGCCTGAAGTCCTGTGTGTCATGGATGATTAAATAAAATGCACAGAGCCCTGTCCTGGAGGAGGAGCAGTGGCGAAATGTGAGAAAACAGAAAGAAGGACTGACAGATATGTTACCTTTGGGTTTGGGAGGAACATAAAATGGTAAAACCAATAGCTTGACTATGAGTTGTATGGGGGGGCAGGGAGCAAACAGGAAGACATTTATCTGAAACTGTCACATTTCTCACTATATAAATGTGACATTTGAGGGCCTCTTTTGCTAAAACCTTGTCAGTACATTGTCTGACCAAGACCCAAAACTGGTGGAGAAGCAGCTTCTAGATAGTTCACCTCTGATGTTCGGTGTGGTAAAATGTTCCCTGCAGACTCTCCTCCTTGGGAGTCTGACTCTTTGGGCTCTAGCCTTATGTTCAGTGAAGACAGGAGACTTAATTACTGTTTTCCTAAACTTAGTGGTCAAGGTGGTGATAAAACAGCTTCTTGACTTCAGTAAAACCTTTG
>VYZX01025658.1:0-12240 GCA_013401335.1 Brachypteracias leptosomus
TTCTGTGATTCTGTGAATGTTCTGACATTATGACTTGAATAAGAAAAAAAAAAATCATCCTTAAAATTATTCCTTCTCTCTCTTCCCTAAGGAAGAAAAACTTGTTTGTGTTTTACAAACAAAGATTATAGCAAATGACCACACCCTTACTTAACTAGGAATTATTCCGTGATTATACCATTTTGCTTGGGGGTGAGGAATCACCTGAAGAGATCTGTGCCCCGTTGTGTTGTAATTTGAGAGGCTGATTGCACTGTTTTTTTTAGGCTTTCTGTAGGTACGAGTCTAACCTGGGGGCCCAGGAGTCTATCCTTTAGGCTGTGTTATATCCCAGCAGCTACTCTGCCTTTGAAATGTAAGAACAAACTGCCTGACGAAAAACCCATTGAAATCTTTCATGTGACCTCAGTAAAGTCTCAGGAAAAAACATGCATATTTCTTCTGGCAAAGTAATCGCTTTTCTAGAGGCCAGAATCTCAATAGATTCTAATATATTGATCATGGAGTGGATTGATTCATGTTCATTGTTTTTCCTTTACATTTCTGCTAAAAACTCCTATGCCTTTTCCATGAAATACAGAAATGATAAATCAACATTTTAAACATCATAAGTAAGCTGCTGTTTCAGAAACAAGCTGGATGAGTGTACATGTGTTATTAAATATGTGACCAGGAGTAGTTACAGCATCAATGATAAGGATAGGCTGATTTTACAAGGAAAAGTGGATCATTCCATAGGTCTGTCTTGTATCAACAACAGGCATTTTAGTGCAGATGAAGGTAAACATGCACTAAGAAGCAAAGAACACAGATAAGATTGGGGTCTCCGTGTGCATATATATTTAGATCTATAATGAGCTACACTGTATATGGTTTTGTGCTTCAAGATCCACAGTAATTTTCAAAAGGCCTTAAAGGTGAGGGAAAATAAGTGTGTTTTGCAGGGTCATGGCTGAGAAAGCAATGCAATCACAGCAGAAGTGTTGGTCTAAGCACAGGAATTACGCTGAGACTTTGCTTTAGTAGAGACACATGTGCACCATGCCCACATCTACCTGGCACAGCCACATTCTGCTGGTAATTTGGCATACTCCTTTCTAGAAGTGCAAAGTCCTCCCAGTGGGCCACATCAGAGCAGTGGAAGTGGTGACATACACTGATACAGCCATCTGTATGCAGGTCTTCTCATATTCAACACTTAAGGTGTCTGGTAAACTTTTGAATGCTGCTGTCCATAATTCAAAGTCCCAATGAGCACAGAATCGCTATAGTTGGAAAGGACCTTTAAGATCATTGAGTCTAACCATTATCTATCTCTACCAGGCCACTTCTACACCATATCCTTGAGCACCCTATCTAGACAGCTTTTAAATACATCCAGGAATGGTGATTCAACGATTTCCCTGGGCAGCCTGTTCCAGTCCTTGACAACCCTTTTGGTGTAGAATTTTTTCCTGATGTCTAACCTAAACCTTCCCTGGCATAACTTAATGCCATTTCCTCTTGTCCTGTCAGATCCAGCTCGTAAGAAGATATTAAAGATATTAAATATGTATGATATTAAAGGGCTTTTTATATTATGAGCTGCTACGCTTTCACTTCAATTCTCTGTCAATGAACATGAACTATGCGATCAACCAGGTGCAGAGAGGAAGCCATGGATTGTCTTGGACAGAGAGGCAAAGAACAAGCACAATGAATTATCTGAAATCCCAACATTGGTCCAGGTGCTACCCTAACACAGAGGCGGAGCCCAAAATCTGACTTTAGATGCCTGAACTTCTATTACTCCACAAGAAACAAAACTCAGCTAAACACTAATCTCCTTCAAATTCCTGAACAATAACCTTGAATTCAAAGTTATGTTTACTGTACTTAAATTTTGAGTGAATATCTCTGGTCCTTACCTTCTCAAAGGATGAAAACAGGTATAAGTGAAAATGCGAGGATCCTGTCTTTCCTTCAGCTCATTCACATGCTTCCAAATCATCTTCAATTTCCGCTTTAGCAAGTTTGGTTTTTTATTCTCCGGTATCTAAAAAAAAAAAAATTGCCAAAAGAGTTTCCTGAAAATGGATCATAAGGTTCCTCAAACTCACTAAAACCCTCTTTTAAAACAGTCCCGTAATTTCCAGTGAGAGGCCTCCACTATCCTCACATAAACCCCAAAGGCACCTTTATTATTGCCAAATCATAGCCTGAATGAAAGAGCCAAAGACAGTGCTGGGGGCCAGCAGCATTTTCACTTCAGTGGTATAATACATGATAATCTGTTGATGTTTTTAAAGAATAAGATTCAATCCATTAATGAAACATATTTAAACCATATCAAGTGTATTATGCAGTATTTGTATGACAAAACTAATTTACAGGAATGCCATCATGTAAAAAAGTAGAGGAGTCAATTAGAGGTGCACACAAAAAATACTCATTGGTTATGTTACATGAATGAATGCGTGATATGAAATGTGACATGTACATATAAGCAACCAAGGGAAAAGACATCTAAGATAGCTTACAGAAATGAAATTACATTATTTCCCAGCTAATATATGTGGGTTTGAACTAGAATAGATTCTTTTTTTCTGCTACAAACCCAGTCATAGATACATAAACTTGCCTTCTGTGTGTATCAGAACCCCACCATTTTTGTCCGGATACAGATGTGAGTAGTGGGTTGTGCCATGCAGATTTCAGGTTATGTTCTGCCTCTCTTGCCATGTGGTAGAAGAAGAATGTATAATGGCAGTATTTATTTAGGGGCTGGGAAGCAGTGGCAACATCTACACTGTAATGTTACGGTGCTCTAAGGAGCTTGCCACAGTCACTGAGGGTCTCCCAGTGCAGACATACAGTGATGACCCACCACTGGAGAGGCGGAGGAGGGAGCCAGAGACATCGCTTGGCAGAAGCCTTTAAAAACTCACTAGAGGTAGCCACACTCAGTCCTGCGCCTTATAGCCATAGAAACCTTAACATTCACATATTTAAAGGCAGTATTTTACAGGATGTTTAACACTTTGCCAGCACAGCACAGAGGATGAAACTGAATGTGGCAAGAAAGGAAAACACTCCTCATATTATTCCACCAGCCCTTCTCAGAAGGCTGTAAAAGATATTGGCTGCATATTTTCCCAGCTTTTCCCCTGCCACTTAAGGATTCCTCTTGAAAGATATTCCCTCAAGGATTCTGTCTGAAATAGTTTAACATCCTTCATTAAATACTTCCTCTGCTTACCCTTCCCTATCCCTTTATTTCAGCATTCCCAGAAGCTTTATAAGATGCTGATATTGCACAGTAGGGGAAAAAAGTACTCAGCACCCAAAGCCTTAAATGGAACTTTTGCTTCCAGACTGATTAAGGTTTAAATATACATTTTTAAGTGGAGAAATAAAAGTACTAGGAACAATTATCTGTTCTTTGGGTTTTTTTCAGTTAATCTGTGACCTCAAGGACCAAATTTCTGCAATATCTTTCTACACTTTTTAAAACTTCTGGTGAATGTTTGAACCACAGGAAAAAAATCCAGTGCTGAGCATGTATTTTGTGAGCTTATGTCCAGAAGCGAACAAAATACCAACAGATGCAGGAAATCCTACAGTGTTGACCGTGACAAGTTAGAATGATATACCTGGGAAAGCATCCCTCCAGAAGTGTCTTTATTATTATGGACTTTCCTGATGCACCTACTGCTGCCACAAGGAGAACGGTAAGTAACCAGACTTCTGCTTCCATCTAGTATGGCCATCTTTCTGGAAATGGCAAAGAAGTACTGAAAGACATGCAGCTGGACGCAATGCAGACAATGAAACACAAGACAGAACTACTGGAAACAATAGTAGGGAATACACTGGCAACCATAGGAGATATAAACTGGGAGCTACAGCTGTGAAGGCAATGCAAGCTATTGCCACCAGCCCATACATACATCATGCTCCATCAAGTCCCCTATTCCTCCTATGGACCTCTCAATTTACTTCATCATCCCACAACAATACCTTCTTAATAAAGTTCATAAATAAATAAATAAATATTTATAAATAAATTCATAAATAAAGTTTCATAAATATATACCCTTTTATTGTAAGTGATAATCACAACAATAGCTAGGAGAGGAACAATAGAAACAGTAGAGATAAGCACCAGGGTGCAGCCTTACTTGGACAAGAAAATACTTTATCAGGACCACCTACTCTCAAAATAGGTTAGTACTGCATTCCCCATCCCCACTCAAAATGACAGTATACACACATGCTGAAAGTGAGCTTCACAAATTTTATCCACCAAAAATGAAATAGGAGAGGCAGTCTAGTGTAGTTTTCTTGTTGAGCTTAAGCCATACTGCAAGACACTTCCACTTGCCTGTCGGCTTTCCACAGACCTACTCCACACCCTCTGTGACTACCTGCCACTTGTCTCCTTTAGCAGGAAGAGAGCACTACATTTCACCAGCCTGGAAAAGAAAAGATGGGCAGGGACAGCTAGTACCTTGATTAGCATAATGAATATCAATTAGATGATTGGAAAAGAGAGAAGTCCTTACTAACAGCTTGCTAAATGTTTCCTGAATTGCCTAATGCTCTTCTCCAGCCCATGCTGATAGCACTGAGGCATTTCCAGTGACCTGCTACAACATGAGAGTTATTAGCTCCCAGTCACCTCCTTGGCAGGTGGGTGAAGGTGACAAAAAATAGCACCCACGATCGATTAGCAACTTGGGATGAGAGCATAAGGGGACTACAGGGTCCCTGTAAGGGAACTGTGGTCTCCCTGTATATTTTCTCACTGAAAATCCACAGCTCCAAGGACATGACATGCCCTGAAGCTTTAGTTTCATTGTTGGCCAATATAACAGCCAGATTCACCAAATTGTACATCTGCCCTGCAAACACAGCACTTGCAGTCAGTTATGCTTAATTCCTCTCGTGCATGTTCTCCACCTTTGTACACAGGCACTCCCAGTGTTCTTCCCATCGCAGCAGGGTGTATCCCGATCTAGCAATGGGAAAAGGCTTAATTACTTAGTCCTCATCCATACAGGTGATGATAGGCTCAGAAACGAGACAGACAAATAAATTAATAGAATAAACAAACAAAAGTCAGTGTTCTAGCCTCAGCTCCACTGAAGGCCCCAAGACCTTCCCTGCTCCTGGAGGTCTGGCTTGAGGGGTTCAGAGTCCCCTGGGTGGCTGCCAGGCACTGCTGCTAGAAGCTCAGCAAGGGCTGACCCCCTTCCTGTAGGAGCTGCTTCGAGCCAAGCCTCTACCATTTGCCTCCAACCTGAATTTGAGCATCCCAGGGATGTCTACCCTGGTTCTCCTCACTAGACCTGATGCTGGACCCCATCCGTAGGCTGACATTTCAGCCTGGTTACATCCCTGTCCCTAGTGCTCCCCAGCTTGCCCTGGTCCCTGGCTGGGGGCTATGGGATGGTCCTGTCTGGGAGGCCCTGCCCTGACTGCTCCAAGGGAGCCCTGGCTGCTCGCAGCACCTGATGTCCAGCAGAGTCACGCTGCTGACATTTCTAATGCAGCACTGCTGCAGTGAGCAACCTTGAGGACAATGGTTATGCATAAATGGTGCACTTTCACACTTCCAGGTGGAGAGAAGAGCTGGGACATGACAAAGGGGCTCAGAGTCAGCCACCTCAACACTAGTAAAACCAACCACCTTGTGCCTCAGCAGCTGCAGTTTTAGCTAAATTCTGGGCAGATTCAGAAGACAGAAGCATTAGTTTGTGGCTCGTGCTAAGAGAGGTGAATCTGATGCCACCACATGCAACAGCAGACAGACCATGACGGGAATAGTACAGACCAGTAACAATATTTCAAAAGAAAATGTGAAAAAAATTGAAAGGTTCCTAAAGATAATGACAGGAATGGCAGAAAACCTGCTTTACAGGGAACCTGAGGAGACCATATTACTTCACAGGGAGAAAAGTCTTTTATTTGGTACACAAACATACACAACAATCCAATGGCTATAAGCCAAAGCCTCATTTCCAATTAGCAATAAGGGGCACAGCAAAGAGAATAACTTACCAAATGCAGGAACAAATTTTCCACCATTTGAAGTACCTCAATGAGTATTAGAAACTTGCCAATGTCCTCTGTCTTGATTCAAACTACGAAGCACCACTGTGAAAGTTCAGTGGGTTTTGCTACACCTGTGGGCAGAGAAAATACTTCCAATGGGCTGCTCCAGATGTCAATCTACAGCTATTAAATCATTTTTCCCCAGGAGTTTGACAAGAAAAGGTTATTTTATTTATAAGAGTAAATATATTTTACGAAATTAGGGTAAGGGTGTTGGAAAGTACAATGACCCTGATCCTAGTCTAAGGAAGAAAATAGAAGAGAAAGGCAATGGGAGGTGATCCTTCCCCTCTATTCAGCACTGATGAGGCCAAACTTGGAGTATTGCATCCAGTTTGGGGCTCCTCAGTGCAAGAGAGACATGGGCATACTGGAGACAGTCCAACAAAGGACCATGAAGATGATGAAGAGACTGGAGATGTCTCCTATGAGGAAAGGTTGAGAGAGCTGGGGCTGTTTAGTGTGAAGAAGATAAGGTTCAGGGAGATATCATCAGTGTTTACAAATACCTGAAGAGAGGTAGTGTGCAAAGAGAACAGTGGTGGTGCCCAGTGACAGGACCAGAGGCAATGGGCACAAACTGAAATACAGAAGAGTTCATCTGAGCATGAGGAAACACTTTTTTACTGTGATGGTGGTCAAGCACTGGCACAGATTCCCAGAAAGGTTGTGGAGACTCCCTCCTTGGAGATACTCAAAACCTGTCTGGATATGGTCCTGTGCAAGCAGCTCTAGGTGGTCCTGTTTGAGCTGGGGTTGGACCAGATGACCTCCAGAGGTCACTTACAACCTCAACCATTCTGTGGTTCTGTGATTCTGAGAACAGACAAGGCTGAGTGGGTCATGAAGGTGTGAAACCAACTTGTGATAGCCTCCAGCATTGCTTGTATATATTTTTTTTAATGATATCGCATTACCCTTTTTCACTTGTATCATGGATTTTTTTTTCCCCCTCTGATCTGTGGAGCTTGACTTCAATATAAGTTTTATCTGGGAAGTCTGAAACCAAATCACTCCAGAGAACCTGTGCTCTGGTGTTTTTCTGCTAATCAAAGATCCACCTTTTGATATGGTGACATTTGGCCTTGGGGATAGAATTAAGTGGAGCCTACACAAAACGTCCAGCCACTCTCTGCCAGACCTCTTTCCAGGGAAAAAGTACTAACACCTTGAAATGTATGAAAACACTTAACATAAAACATCAGATCCTGTTCTAACACTAAAAGGGTTAAGCATTCTGTCCTGTTAAACTAAGAAAAGTGCTGTTACTATTTCCTCCTTGCTTGCCAGTGTGGTTTCCTTTGCAGTAACATCCGCGACACCACAGAGTTTTTCAACACCTAATTAGCAATGTTAGAAGAGAATGTTAGTTCACCAGGCAGTTTAGAGAATAATGTAATTTTTATATATATATATATGTTTGTTAAACATCTTGAATCTTCCTCACGTCCCCGTGAATCTTGTGTGGTAGCAGCTCTGGAATGCAAAAATCATCTAGGGAATTCCTCATCTCTAAGTTTAGCACTAGAGAGCTAATGGCTTCAGTATGTTTTATTGTTTAGATGTGAGGTTAAATTCAGAGATCAGACTCAGTTTCTTTTCTGGATAACCAGTCTAAATACAAGTAGGGTGTGCAAGTTCCATTTTTTATTGCCCTGCATTGGATCCTGGAGGCAGGACCTTGGAAGTCCAAGAACAGAACAATCTGTAGTAGCTTGGATAAGAAAGTAACAAGCAGTAGCTTGGATAAGAAAGAAAAAGGCATTAACTCAGTTTTTCATTTCTAATTCTCCAATCACCAAAATATCTGTCATCAGAAGAAGTGTTAAAAAGGACCGCTGGCTTTAAGAAAAAGTACATTCACTAAATTCTTCAGAAAAACAGAGTTTACGTGTAAATTTAATTCCTGCATCTTCAAAGGAGGCAGCATAAACTGGCTTATATGAATCAAAAGGTGCAAAGGATCTAGATCACTGTAGTTCCCTAAAATCAAATATGTCCCACTTTAATTTAGTTTTATAAATTGTTGTATCTAGAATTTACTTTCTAATCCATGTTAATGGCTCTCTGCCTTTGTTCAACCCTTTTTAATCTCCTGACCTATTTTCAATGGACAAGAAATTGCCTTTTGGTCATATTCCCACATCACTGAAGTGAATGATGAGTTTGGCCAGAATTCTGTATCTTTATAGTACAAGAACTGAAATATGCTGTTAATGGCTACAGCTATGCCTAGAAAGACTGTGAAGTAAAACCAGAGCTGTGCAATCTGCAAAACTTAAAAAAAAAACCAAAAAAAATACTGTCACTGGAAATAGCTGGCTGCCACTGGGAAACAGAACATAAAAATAATTATTTTTAACCGTATTTATGCAACCAGGGAGGATGAGAGTTAAATCAATAATAAAGGAAAAAAATTACTCAGATACATTCTTCTATGATCTGTTCCAGATTCCAAAACTGAAAACAGATTTTCAACAACAATTATAAAATCAGTAAAAGATATAAACCCATATCTCCACCTGCTTTCCTTTACCCAACCTTGGTAAACTCATCAGAATAGTCAAATACGATGATGTGAAGATAATCTGAGAGTTATAGAAAGTAATTCCCATAATACAGCAGCACCACTTAGTCTGCATCTTTGCCAGGCCAGCTGATATTTTGGATGTCTTCTCTTGGGTAATCTGAGAAGGTTCACTAAACCTTGTTTTCTGACCTCTCTTGCAAGGCCTCACAATGCCTTCTATGTACTTAGCATAACCTTTAAATATGCTAATGAATGCTGGTGCAAGGGGGTAGCACTTTCAAAACTAGCGTTGTGTCCTCTCAACTGCAGACTGATTTCTATCCATAACATCCTTCTCCCTCCTGATGGCTGCTACCTGCTAATAGCCTCCTCTGGACAAAAACCACTCAATAGTGTCAGCCAAATCACTTAAATATTGAAGACACTGAGGCTAATACAGTTCTTGCCTTATTGCTTTACCCCCATCTCCTTAGAGGAGGAGGGAGGGAGCAACTGCATCCTCTGGTTTGAGAGAGCTGCAGCGCAGGGCCCCGGTGCACACAGCACCCAGCCTCCTGCTGATGCTCACAACTGGCAGCAATTTGTTCACAGGCCTTTCAAAGGTGCACGTCCTAAACATTTTCTAATGCAAAAAATAAGGCAGACTTTGTGATACCCGTAGGTTATTTGTGATTTTGCTTTGGTGAGTCACTCAATGTTATTTTGGGCAATGGAAAGCATGCACCTGCTCCATCACCATCCTCAGCTCCTGCTATAGGCCCTGCAGTCCACAGGTCCCAGGGCTGGGATCCAGATCGATTTGTCATCCATCTGGACTGGGCAGTAAATGGAGAAGGGATTTTGTTCTCAAATCCTGCACCAGGCTAAGAATGGGGCTAAGAGATTCCATTATTAACAGCAAATTTTGAAAGAGCAGAAGCAAAACATTAATTGATAAAAGAAACCTCTTACATAATATTTATCCATGCTAAACAAAATGGACTGCATGGTAGAGAAAATTTTCTTGATGATTTGATAGTAGATCATAAGCTTTCCAGAAGCTATTTTTAAAGTCCTGTGTTTTTGAAGCTGGTGTAAAAGTTGTATAGCATGGATTTAATATTATAAATAGACCTGAAAAATCAGTATATGTGAGAAAGACAAGTTTTCCTACCTATGCTATTTAATTTATGCTGAGAACTGTTACAGTTAAGGAAAATTAGAAGAAAATAATGTAGGTCTCCCAATGTAATATACCTGCCTTGTCATTTCTTTCTCTAAGTAGATTTAGATACATGTGGTGCAGAATGTGAACCCCTTTTGATATATAAGCAAAAGTATAATATGGCAGTGAAACTGGTAACTTAAGCACTTCTAAAGAGATTACCTGCTATTTAATGCAGGACATTTTTAACAATCAAAGAAAAATCTATGCAAGTTTATTTTGCTAAAGATACTGTTGTTTTCTACTAGCAAGACATCCTGCATTTTGCTGGTTTATAGCCACTGGTGCTATTCTATCATTCTGTACAAAAAATTATCTACAGAATTTTCCATTTCTTTTTGTGGTAAGGACAAAATAAGCTTTCCACATTAAATTAAGTTAGATTAAGATTGCATATTTAAAGAAAAAAAAAATTCCCTTCTGATGCAATCTGAAAACAGCAGCAGGTTGCACCATTACCAATTCTTTTACATTTAAAATATAAGTATAGCAAACATACCTGACAATAGTAGTTTAAATCAGTTATGTTATATACTAAAATAGAAAATCAGAAGTACATAAAGGAACAGAAAACAACAACAACAAAATTCCATAAACTGCTTTCTAATGTGACAAGAAAAGATTAGGCTTTACGATGACAAAGACCAAGCAGAATATGAATACTAGCAACTTTTTAAAGTATATGTGCACTATGAATGCAGAGCTTCGGGTATAACACAAAAGTTGCTTTGTAATGACAAAATTTCTTTCACCCCAAAGTGAATTTGATGTTGAAATGCATTTCTATGAAGAATACTGTAGTTCTTGTAAAAACTGAGATAATCATAATGACTCTTTAATTATTAGCTGAGACATGACAAAATATGTCTGCACCAACTGTTGCTAATAGCACCCGGTTGATGTAGGTCTTTGTTCCTTCCACACAGCTCAAGTCACATGAGGATAATATTGACCTTATTTCAAGGAAGAATTATTCATGTCACTTCTTTTAGTTATAGAGGTTGTTCACCCAGTCATGCCTGACTGAAATAGAAAGGATGGATTTACAAATTCAGTGCCAGACACACTGAGTCGACAAAGTACTTTATTTAATCTGTAAAATTAGTTCCAGAGCTACAAAAGGCAGAGGAAAAGACAGATCCAGCACGCCTGCTGGAAGAACTCTAATATCATTTAAGACCTCAAGCAGTCACCTGTCAACTTCTATAGTCTCTTCTCCTACACAGACTTTTTTCTCTATGCCTAATATTATCCATATACTTGTCTAGTCACACTACTCCATTAGTCTTTTTTTTTTTCCTTTCCACTTCTACTATCATCTCTGCACTACCATCTCTCACACAGCCCAGCCTTTCAGGTCCTTATTTTTCTCTCTCAACAAAACCTCTGAAAATTTGACATTTTAAAAGATGCCTTCATAGGATTGCTCTCTGAAAAGTACACTTATTTCCCACCTGCCGGTCACCAATCCTTCTCTTTTCTTTAAACTCCAAGCAAGAGAGGTGGAAACTCTCATGTGTCAAGGTGACAAAGGAAAGATATGCTTAAGCAGAGAATTAAATTCAGGATATCTACAGTCTTCACAAAAGGACATCCTTCATGTCTTCCAAGTCCCCTTCCCCTCTTCCTTTTGTCCATTCTTAATGCTACTTGGAATTTAGCTAGTACTTGTAAAACAGATGCTCCGAATTATAAGGTGTCAAAATCTTTGCAGTCCTAAGTGTCAAATGAAAGATATCTCTATCTAGTAAATAATGCTTCTTATACTTGGGACACAGGAGTTGTGGTAACTTGGACGATACACTGCTAAATCTCTGCTTGAATCTAGCCCTAAGAGAAGAAATTATATTAACTTACTTTCATTCTAAGTATAAATGAAAGAAAATAAATAATGTTCAACCACTGCACTTTGGAGCATCATTCAGATTAGTTAAATATTCCTATATACAGGAGCTTTAATGGATTTTCCATGCAGGTGCTAGTCTAGTCAAGTCCCTTAAATCATAAGACACCTTATTTTGCAGATGTATTTTCTGTGTTGTTCACTTTTGGTAAGATATGCTATGGGGCATACACTGTGTGCCAGTCGTCTTTATGAAGTGACTCATAAAGGTTAGTAAATGACAAGAATTGCTTGTTATGTCATACGCCATTACTTTACGGACATTACAGAGGCCAGTGCTTCTACTCACATTTTAGTCCAATGTGACTGCAGTTTTTGTAGGTTATAACTACCCCATGACATGCTTGTTTTGTAGACCCTGAGAACCCAAGCAGTGAAGGAATTAGCAGTGCTGCTTTTCTTTTATAGTACACGTTCATATTGGTATGGTTAAGTAGCTAAACTGAAAAAATGGCAGTATTTAACTTAAGTATATTTCTGTGTTTTCTCTTTTATGTAAGTGTATCC
>VYZX01025659.1:1586-13679 GCA_013401335.1 Brachypteracias leptosomus
CAGGTTTCGTCTAGCTGACTAACAATTTTTGATTAAAGACAGAAAAATATGAAGCTCCTTTGGGCCAGAGAAATGGATCTTAACTATTACTTTTGAACTTTTTGCCCATCTGTGGGATAGAGATTGCATAATCTTTCAAGGACTCTTGACACATTTTTGATGATCTATAAATTTGATTAGCAGTCCTTGGAACAAGGATAAAACAATTAAAAACCCCCTCCCTCCCACACACACATCTACTGTCTTCATTATGAATATTCTAATCACTTGATTAAATATCCTTTTTTCTTCTTCCAAAGTGGAACACAAGCATGGCTTCTATACAGGATTTTAAGATTAGAGGGATAAATACACCAGTGTAGCTAAATGGCTTCTGAAATATCATCAGGTTTTCACTGAGTCCTCTAATAAACTTAAGTGTAAAGGGGTAGGCCTTCTAGGCCTCTCTGATCAAATAATGGGAGTGTGATGCACATGGCAGCATAAGAGAGAAATTAGGAAGTAGAATATACCTTTGTACCAGCAAACACAGATGTTGATAATCCTTTATAAAATATTCCTGAGCTGTACAGCTAATTACTGTTTTATTACCTCTAAACAAGTCCATTACACAGTTCTGATAGAATGACACACCTGGAAATAGAATATAGCCATTGCTGCCTAGCTCTTGCATTTAAAAACAACTAGTGTCATAACTCAACTTTATTGCTCTATTTTGACTCATCCGGCATTATCAGAACTCCTAGCACTTTTGTCTAAAGTGTAGGTATAAATTATATGGGATTTTAATACAGTGGTTCAGACAATGAAACAAAATTATGCAACTTTAGAACAGTCCTTCATGAAATGAAAATGAATTCATGAACTCCAGGGATTTCTCTCATAGTCTAAGGCCAAACACAATAAAAACAGTCATACACAAATGAGCTCTACTGATTATAACACAGTATCAATGGATTTATGGCATTGCTTCTTACCATTGAGTAGTTGCTTCTGGGAATTCATTTAGAGAATCACATAAAAACATGACAGCATCTATGTGGCATACAAAAAGCAAAACAGTCTCGGAGGAAACACCAAGTTTTAACATCTGTCCGTATCCATCTAATATCAGACATTTCTTAGAAATGTCTGTAACGCACCAAGTACAGCAGCTGGACTGTAGAGATAAATCTTATTTGTGAAAAATGTCATGGCCTACATGTGCTTTTGTGTTTTGTTTATAGGGTTTTTTTAAAAGTAAAGCCAGAATTTTAAACTTACCTTATTAGTATTGATAGCTGTGATAACCCACACACATTGAGCATTGCTGTCATACTGGAATGGAAAATTGGGTGATGTGAAAGTACCTCCAGGTCCCTGAAGATTTGATCCGCAAGTCTTGACTGCAAAAAGAAAGTTAACCTTTTAATTTATGTAGAAAACATATATAGCAGACTCATAAACCAAGCTCTAAATTATATTAATCAAGATGTGAAAGATGAAAATACCATTAGCCAAAAATAGAACCACCTCATACAAGATAATAGCATATTCATGTTTAGCTATTCTGATGAAGCAAAATAGACTCTCTCGTGTCCAAGCTTATAATCTTTAAAAAAAAAAAAAGTTAATGTATTTGGAATAAAAAGAGTAACTACAGTAAGAGAAACTGCTTTATTTGTTTTTCAAACACTTCAAGAAGTAACTTATGCCATTACCTTCATTAATGTCTGGAAAGACAAGAGTTTATGTAGTAGAACACAAAGATCACTTTTATCACTGTGCATTTTTTGTGCATACGTATTGGTGTACAGCCTGTCAGCATTTTTCAGCATGTACCACTATCCAACCCATTGAACCCATGTCTGAAGCACTGAAAACTTTAAAGGAAGCTTGTAAGACATAAATTAGTGTTTTCTATTTTTAAAGACTACAAAGGGCATTTTTTTTACAATTCAAAGTCTGTATGGTTATGTACAGTAGTGTATCTTAAATAAAAACGGATATCCTTATTCACTGTAGGTTGCATCTCACATCACAAATAACACGAAGGACATAAATCATGCCCCTTCTGCTTGTGAATGACATTAAGGCACTAATTTCATAGCCTGCTGAAGTCAACAGAAGTTTTATTGATGATTTCTTGATATTCAGATCTTTGTTGAACGAATTATTGGTTAACTTCTCCCATATCAAGCTGTGGAACTGACAAGCAACCTCAGCTAAGCATGATCTTATCCTATTTCTCCAGTGATTATTATGACACCACAAATGAATTGCAGAGGTTAAAGAAATACTGTTTCCTTTGTATTCTGAAAGACCATCTTGCTAACTGAATTTAAAAAAAAAAAATCACACTAAAATATGTGCAATTATCACACAGTTGTATTGTACTTCCACAAAGTGTGTTTTGTTTGATAAATACTGAACACAGGGAGATTCAGCTCCTGCTGGATGAACTCATTCCTTCCCTTCCATTAGCCTCTAGAAAGAATGTCACAATTTCCACCCAATCTGCACCACTTTTAACCCTCAGAGAAGCAATACTCTGGTGAAAAGTCTGTTCAAAGCCACACCAGAAACCTGAAAACAGGAGAGGAGGGATACAAGAGGAAGGCTCCTCATTTACAATCAGTAGCTGAAGCCACTGAGATCATGAGTGAGACTAATATGAAACTGCATGACTTTTGCAGCTCACATGTCTGTGTGTGGGAAGCAAGGCAGGAGGGGGAAACCAGTGAGTGCTCTAGACACAGTCTGCTGCTCCATCTGAACATCTGAGTCCATCCTTTGGCACAGAGTTGGGATGTAAAGCACAGTTCCTTTGTGTGTTTGCTGTGGTTATGAGTTGTGTTTGCTGCCTTTCCTCAGGGTAACCGCATAGTGGAGGTCTCAAAAGAATGACACGGCTTTCCATGACAGAATGGCACAGATTAAGTCTTTGACTCCTAATTCCTATTACTCATACTCCTTACAGATATTTGCTTTCAGTACCATGGTCTGAAATCCAGGAAAAAAAAAAAAAAAAAAATCAAAAATTAAACCAATCTCAAACCAATATGAATCTTCATCATTTGAAAATACAAATATAAGAAGCTGCAAAGACAAAGCTATTAGCTATACTTATTTACAGTTTAGGAAGACTTCTGATACAGCAACATAAATACTGAAATATTATGGGTTAATGTTGAATTTCTTTGAAGGTAAAGTGAGAAAAGTGTACACCTTTAGGGTTTTAATGGCTATATATGATTAATCTCACTGCATTTGTAAAGTCATTGATGAAAAAACACATCTGTGGTTTTTGGTAAATATTAGAGTAATTTCTGGTCAGGATTAACTGAAGTGAAAACAATGTTCTACCACAAAATGACAATATCATGTTCAAATATACTAGCATTTTATGTTCAAATATCTAATCCACAGTTTGCCAATAAAACACAATTTAAAAAAAAAAAAAAATTTCTTTGGTTCATTATTATTCCGCAAGAATTTGCTTTCTTTTATGGAGCTGATCTAAAGGCATGAATTTGTTTACTACTCTGATGAAGATAATTCAGGTGTTTGAAGATTATTTCTGATTGTCTTTCTGAATGTTTTATACAGTTTCTGGGAATACATAAGCATAGAGACATAGATGTCTAATGTCTTCAACAACAAACATTAAGTTTATACTAATGGTCACAGATGCATATTGACCCAACTCAGTTACTTTACTTAATCACAGTAGTAACAGTTCAGTAAAATGCAATCATCAGATCTACAACATATGATTTTTAAAATTTTTCATAAAATAGGGATTTTACTACAACTCTTTAGAAGCAAATTACAACATGTTGATATGTATGATCTACCATTTAGACTTAATAAGGTTTTTATATTTCTAAGTCACATAAAATTTTCTTACAGTACCAGATTTGATTTCAGATATATTATAAGCACAGGAAAAAGATCATTAATTCATTTTACATGTAACAGAAACAACTCATAAGAACTCACTTTCCTTTAAGCAGAGAATTGGCTCTTGGTGGGAGACAGAAATCAGTAAGTTGGTAAAAGGTTTTGCCATTCCAATACTCCAATCTGCTTTTCAGAAATTATTATGAGTTTCACTATTAACTTCAGAGATTCACATGAATTTTATATTTGAAATTAGTATGAAGAAGGAAAAAACATGATCAGTATGGCAAATAATGTAGCTAAGCAAAGATGATGCACACGAAGATGCAATTACAAAGCTTGCACAAAAAAGTGTAGGATAGCAACTTTGAAATTGTGACTGGTAAGTACAGAAAAAATAGTAAGTTCAAAAGTGGGAAGGGAGAAATACTTCTCATGGAGTATGATTTTTGAGCTATATAATATATTTTGCAGAGCTGAATTTTAACTTCTCTCTAAATAATTTATTTGCAATAAATGAAGAACCATGGTAGTTAATGGAGCTTTACATATCCATAGGAGACAAAAACCTATCAGTTTAGAAACAAGTTATCTTTTAAATTAAAACGTCTCTAGCATTAATCAAGATTTTTCCTTTGCAAAATGTCCTTGCCTCATACACTTAAAATGGCTAACTTCCTTAGGCGTCTAGTTCTTTATTTTCCTTGTAATTACAAGCTGACCTTCTAAAAAGTAGAAATTTATTCTACCAATGCATACATGTGCTTTCTAACTGCCAGAGAAAATGTGAAAACCACAAAGGAGATACAAGACTACATTGAAAAATCAAATGACAGTTATTCTAAAGGTGATTAAACTTTAGCAAAAACAATTAACTATGATCACATTAAAAAGTCAACAGAGATAAAATATTAAAGATGAAAATTTTCTTTTTGCAGTTCTTTATACTGAAAGTAGTACAACTAACACTCAAATAAACAGAGTTTGTCATATAAATATGTATAAATGTCCATCAAAAAAACCCACCATCATCACCAAACCTGTGAAAACATAAGAAGCAATGCACTATCCTGAGAACAAAGATAAACAAGGGACACCTTAAGTATGGGGAAGCTGATTAAAGATATGCAGTCTATTAAAAAAAAATAAAATCATTGTCTGAGTGTGTGCAAAAGGCTCAGCTCTATGCATAAAACAAGAACAGCTTATTAGAGTTCCATGGAAAATTTTTTATATTAAAAGATAAAGTCAGAATTTAATTGGATTTTCAGAAAGCTATTAGGAAGTCCAGTCACTGAGGTCAAGAGGTCTCTGCCACAATGGCAGGCATTTGCCTCACAGTTAAAACCAGTGTTTCTGCAGAGAAAGCCCCCAAGATACCTGTTTTGCTAGCTCTCTCTTCTAACAATCCTACCAACTATGCCAATTTTGTGCTGCTAGCTCTCTTCTTCTGCAGGCCAATGCCAAACTCTGTAACATCCCCTCAGCATACCTTCATCTTTTACATATTCTTCATCTTTTGCTCTTCTCCATCTTGAACTAGCCACCACAAGAGCCAAGGGGGAACCACACCACCCAGAGAAAACAAACTGCCTCCAACTGCCCTGATCGATATAGTTCTGGCCTCGCCCACCACCCCAACCACAATCACCTGGGGGAAGGCAGGGTCTCACACAGGTGGGCCAGGTTCTGCTCTGGGGCTTGGAGCTACTTGGGGAACAAAACATACTGCTAGGTTGTGACACATCCATAGATCATCTCCAACTTGGGGCCCACGGCCCAGGCCCCAACACTTCACTGCCTGATGCTGACATCCAGACAGAACTGATAAGGAAGAAGACTTCAGTACAGGTGGTAGATTGTAATAAGTGCCAAGACTCTTCTCCTGGTGAAAAGGTGAGTACCTGCAAAAGATGTGCATGAGTTGATGATCTGTTGTGTCAGGTGGCCAAGGTGCAGGAAACAGTTAAAATGTTGTGGAGTATTAGAGGGGCCAAAATGGAGATGATAGGTGGTTTTAGAACCATGATTCTGTGGTGGACACCACAGAGAATGAAGCACCCTGGACTATGGTGGCCCAAAAGCGCAGGACTCTGCATCAGTCCCTACCCTCCATTATTACAAACAGAAACAGATATGAATCTTTAACATCTGTAGACACTCAAAAGCAAGGCCTGCATGGAGAAACTGTACAAGCAGCACACAGTGAATACAGCAAGAGGACTGTTGAGGGACACTAAGACGTCCAACTCTCAGCCTGAAAGAGTCATGAGAGGTACGCTGCCTGCCAGGAGCTAAGGTCTGAGATGTTGCCAAGAGGGTGTCACAACCAGTCAAGAGAACAGAGTACTCTCCATTGTTACACTTCCATGTGGGCATGAATAACACTGCAAGCTGGAACCTGGGCAGAATCAAGCAAGACTACAAGCAAAAAGTACTGGTGCCCAAGTTATTTTTTCTTCCATTTTATCAGTTAGAGGAAAGAGTGCAGCAAGAAATAGACATATAATAAAAATAAACTGGCTTTGTGGCTGGTACCATTGTGAGTTTTTTTGGCTTTTAGGACAACAGGACATTTTTCAATGACTATAGCCTGCTAGAGGAGGCAAGAAAATCTTTGGCAGCAGGCTGGCCAACTTGGTGAGGCTGGCTTTAAACTGAAGGACTCAGGGAGCAGGGTCCAAAGTGTCAATGTTCAAGCCATTTCAACCAACTGGGGAATAAGCCCGGCCAACCAGAGCAGCAACAAATGTTCCTTAGCAGCCTCACAAGATGAGAAACAGAAGATCAACCACTTCAAGGGTACATATACCAACGCACGCAGTACAAACAGGAGGAACTGGAGCTCACCCTTAGTTAGAAAGTTATGACATCATAGGAATAACTGAAACATGGTAGGACAACTCACATGACTGAAGGATCACAATGGATGACTAGAGGCTGTTTCATAGAAGCAGAGAAGCAAAGGAGGAGTCGTGTTCTATGTTAAGGACAAGTCAACCATGGCAATTGTGGAAGCCCTGTCAAGTGCCTCTGGGTCAAGATCAGAGGCACCATCTCAAAGGGGGATCTTACAGTACACATCTGCTACTGCCCAGAATGACTCACTCCAGGCTCTTGTTTTAATAATTAGGTCATTCATCTTTTGGCACTGCTTGAGGATACCATATTCCTAGGAAGATCTCTGTTTAAAGCATCTGCATCTCTATTTAAATAATCTCTGAAGCTACGGAAATTACACATAAAATATCAAGTACCTATCCTAACCTTTATCCAAATCCAGATTGTTTCCTACAGTATATCACTTGTATTTTGCCTATACTACTCTAAGTATTTAAAGTTAATTATTTTAGCTTTCCTTCAGGGAGAAAGTATCCTCCTCTTCACCTATACAGATAACTGCCATACCCAGGCATATCATAGAGCAGGACGTAGTTCCTGGAGTAACATGTTAAAATACTTTGAAGAACACCAACAAACTCTCCATAACCAGTAGGGAAAACAAATTACTGATATTTATCATGTCAAATATTAAATTCTCATTTTATTTTTTTCATTGGATTTTACAGAGGTGAGAGTGTTTTGTGTGAAGCAAATCTCCCAGCAGAGTGGAATATATTAATCTTTCTTAAGAGAAATCCAGCCTCCTAATTCTGAATTTTTAACTTCTATCTTCTTTGTTATTTCCTGTGGCCTTATTTTTTTTCAACTATAAACTTTATATTAAAAATAATTTTCAGTTGCAAATCAATTAGATCACTTGCACATGTCACACTATGTGTTCATTTGGAATGACAAACCTATTTAAAACAGTCATATGTCCATTTCAAAACCAGACAAACTTTCTAACTTTGGAACAACCTTCCTGTATCTCCATTTATTCCTCCTCTGCCACAGTTGCTTATACCTTAAATGGTGATAATAAACTCTTGTTTCCTGATTATAGTATAAAAATTTCTTGACTTTCTTAGCTATGCTTGAGTTCTAAGAAGCACTAACAACCCCTCTCCAAATTTAAAAAAACAAAACAACAAAGCCAAACTAATTTCAATAATAGGTTATACGCAGATAAAACTGTTAGCTTTTCCACTCAGTATTGACTATTGAATAGTAAAAGACTTATGTGGACATCATGTATAATATAATATGTAGCTATAGCCTCTGATTCATAATGATACTTTGAGGTTTCCTATAATGTGATTACATTAACTATCTAGCTCTGTGTTAATACCTAGTTCTTCCATGGCACTTTTCAAATCTTATAGGCATTTGTAAAGTATTTTAACAACTCAATTCTCATTTTTCTCATTGCCCAGATATGCAAAGGGGAGTTGGGCATATTAAGCAGGCCTCCTGGATAGTAAGTACTGTAAAAGTAAATATTGTTTAGTAAAAGTGTTATTCCAGTCTGGCTGCAGAAGTCATTAAACTTAATTGGACATATTTTTAAAGTTTTATAACCACATATGTATAGAATATATATTCTCACTGACTCATGGGTTTTTACTTCAACACCTATGTCTTTACAGAAGCATCAAGAAAACTTTTAAGTTATATTTTGTACATTCCCATTTAAAATACATTCTTCAAGTTACAGCACAATAGTGGAATGATTCATTTCTTTCATTTAGGACATCATTTATATGTTTCACCTCTCTGAGGTGTTACTTAAATATGTTTGCCTAACATTACATTGAGATACGGCATTTATGTCAACATGCAGGAAGCAGCAGATACAGATTTTTTTACAGATAGTTTTCTCAGTCTTGTTTAAGTTAGTCACTCACAATGTACAATCCATAAATAGTAATTAGTTTTTGGTGACCTATGCTGTAAAGTAATTCCAAAATACAGAGGTCTTGAGGAGTCTTCCCTATAAGTAGCTATTACATCTATTGATACTTATAATTCAAATTTTAAAACTGGAATATTTTTCATGTTGCACCTAATTAGTTAAGATATTTAAGCTACTTGAATGTAATCATTTATTCAAAGTTATTCTGCAGTCTAAAGTAGTAGATTTCTCTAACTTCAGAAATCTACAATGCACAACAGTAGGAAAATTCAAGGGCAATCGTCACATTCATGTTTAAAAGCCTGAAGATAGTTTTATTTAAAATTAACTCACCAAAAATTGCTGTCTTTTTATGCTTGAAGAGTTTAATTTCTCTGCCAAAATAAACAGTAGTATATTTAGCTTGTTAATGGTGTTTCAATTATGTTAGTTCTGCATTAATAAGACTTTCACCACATAGTACACACTGAAGTTTCAATTATTGACATGACTCTAAACAAACTTAAAATCATAAATAACCAGGAATTACAGGATTTTACCATTTAAAATTTAAGCATACACTTCATTCTTCATTCTTTGTTTAGGAAAAATACATCTCTTCTGTGTTTCTGTATTGCAATACAGCTTATTTAAATTTTGTTTCTGAAAGAGAATGTAGGACTGCAGGTGCTAATCTTTATTTATTGTGAACTATACCTAGGACTTCAATGTGCAAGCAGAAGAAACAATGAAGAAATAAAAAATAATTTTTAAAAAAGTTAAAAGAGAAAATGCCCCCAGGTCTCTTTCTGCCAGGCAGCTTTCCAGCCACTCCTCCCCAAGCCTGTAGCATTGCATGGGGTTGTTGTGGCCCAAGTGCACAACTCAGCACTTGGTCTTGTTGAAGCCCACGTGATTGGCCTCAGCCCATCAACCCAGCCTGTCCAGGTCACTCTGCAGAGCCTTCCTACCCTCAAGCAGATCAACACTCCCACCTAACTTGGTGTCATCTGCAAAACTACTGAGGGTGTTCTCAATCTCCTTGTCAAGATCATTGAGAAAGATATTAAACAGGAGTGGCCTCACCACTGAGCCCTTGGGAACACCACTTGTGACCAGCCGCCAACTGGCTCAGGTTAATTCAGCATTTTCATTAACATCTTGGACAGCAGAATTAAGTGCATACTTATTAAATCTGCATTTAACAAAGACCTGGCAAGGACTGTGAACAATATTAGCAAAAAAAAAATTAGAATTAAAAATTGAAGAAATGACATTAAAATAGGATGCAATTCAGTAGAGATGAGTATAGGACAAAGCAGGAATAAGCAATTAACAAATACAGTATAAAGAGCAAGTCATTTGGCAGCAAACCATCAGAGGTTACAGTAGCTCAGAAACACAACCTGAGTAAAAAATATCCTACTGTTATGAAAAGACAATCTAGCTGGAAGATATTCACATAGCATTAGGTAGAAAAATGCGAGAAATAATTCCATTTTTCCACTGAGCACTGGGAAAGCCTCTTGTAAAATACTAAGCACATTTTTAGAAACTGTATTTTAAGAAAGACGTAGACCCATTAAGAAAATGATGAAGAAGGCTGAAAGTCTATAAATATAGCCCATGAGGAAAGACTGACTGAACTGCTGTTGGTTATCTTAAATAAGAAGAGGTATTCTTCAAGTATACAATAAGCCATTGCAAAGACTAAATAACCTGCTTCAATAGAAGCACCTATTGAAATAAATTGTTTAAGTATAGCAACAAGGGTTCACATTTGAATTAGCAAAATTCTTCTACTTGAAAGTATAAAGAAGCATATAGCAGGATATAAAAGCACTTTCCTTAGAAATAAATAATGTTAGACAAATGTCTTCTGGGAATAAATACAGCTGGAGTAAGGAGGTAGTGCTGACCAGTTAGGACCACTTTCAGGCCTATCTACCTATGATGCGTTGCCTTTATGTATGGGTGTATACATATACACACATTGTCAAGTCAGCAAGACATTTAAGAGGTCTAGATACATATCTGCATTTTGGAGAGAAGTGAGGCAAAGGCAGATTTTTCAAAAATGTATTGTAGACAAGTAAAGGTGTTTATAAAGGCAAGATCCAAAATTCATAATGCACATTATACTTGCATATCCATGTTAATCAAACTGATGTTTACAATCTATCAAATGAAAATTACTCAGTCCATGATTTTAAAAATCACTTTGGTCAGTGAAATGAACTCACCAAAACAGTGATGAAGCAAAAAAATCTGTGTTCTAAATTTTTCAGAAACAAATTAAAATATAGAGTAGTATCTGTTCCTTTTTCTACTAATAATCCAAGTTGCTTTGTAGCCTGCCTATTAATTAGATTAACATGATTTAAACCATAAATTGTCTCTCATTTAGTTTTCTTAGACACAAATAATTATTTTAAAAATACCTTTTCCTTTGACAGATTAGATAAGCTTTTCCAAAGTATCATATATGTTGCAGAACTTGTTGCTGACTTGCCAGCAGACTTATAAAAGACAGCATTCATAAATGTTTCCACAGGGTCTGAGAAACAAGCAAGCACAAAACAAGAGCAGAAGGCAAGAAAATAGAAAGGCTAATTGACCAACTGTGAATAGATCTATCTGTTTCGCTTCCTGAAACATAAACAAGAGGAAGAGATTTATCAACTGGCAAATAGTTTCATGAAGTAGATAATTATCTCTGCTTAAGCAAGTTGGCTTTATAATAATGGCATTACCCTGTAGGGGAATACTGAATCCCATGGCAGATAAATAAGTAGCATCTCAATCCTGAAGTGTTCAAACTTTCTCTCTTGAATGAAATCGCAGAGAAGTTGATGTAAGCAGTCATGTTACCACAGGCACAGGTAGCAATCATTTATTGGAATAAGAAATAACTAACAACTGCAGAAATTTTAATCTTTCAAATAACAGACTTCAACTGAAACTCAATGTGCAAAACATGCCTGGGCAAAGATTCTCATGTCATTTTTTGAACATCTTGTTTTTCTGTCAGAAAGGATGGGAAGGCATTGTTTGTACTGCTGTCCTGTAACCATGATACGCCACAAGATTTGCATGAGGCCAATTAAATTGGAAGAAATTTTAAAATCCCCAGCAGAGTTGTAGGCTTTCATGATGCATTCACCTTGAAATTTCAAGTCCAGCTGAAATAGAGTCATAGAATTACAGAATCATAGAATAGTTTTGGATGGAAGAGACCTTTAAGATCATCAAGACCAACCACTAACCCAGCACTGCCAGGTCACCACTAAACCATGTCCCTAAGCACCACATCTACATGACTTTTAAATCCATCCAGGATGGTGACTCAATCACAGAATCACTATGGTTGGAAAAGACCTTTAAAATCATCAAATCTAGCCATTACCTAGCTCTACCAGGCTCACTAATACCCCATA
>VYZX01025659.1:13708-26885 GCA_013401335.1 Brachypteracias leptosomus
TAAACTGCTTTTAAATACATCCAGGGATGGTGATTCAACCACTTCCCTGGGCAGACTCTTCTGGTCTTTGATAACCCTTTCAGTGTAGAAGTTTTTTCTAATGTCTAACTTAAAACTCCCTTGATGCAACCTGATGCCGTTTTCTCTTGTCCTATCAGTTGTGACTTGTGAGAAGAGACCAACACCCACCTCACTACAACCTCCTTTCATGTACTTGTAGAGAGCCATAAGGTCTCCCCTCAAAGTCCTTCAGACTAAACAACCCCAAGTCCCTCAGCTGCTCCTCATAAGACTTATTCTCAAGGCCATCACTAACTTTGTTATTCTACAATATTTACTTATAATTTAGAAGTGATGTATCAGTTTTCTTTCTCAAAGTCCTCTTCTCATGTAGAAATTCTTCAGACTTATTCCAAATTCACCTTCATTAAGAAGGTTTTATGCCAATTCCAGCTGGTATTACATGATAACTCCTAAAGAGAGTTAATCTTTCATTTTTGGCAGGCAGTTACACTCAGCCACTCATATGCCCTATGAGAACAAGTCTTAAGGATTTGTGATGTCAAATCAAATATATCTAACAGAATTGGAAAGTTCTTGTTTAGAACTCTGTGCAATTGCAGTACATAAATGTAACTAATTATTGTATAGACGTGTCATTTTTGAAAAATGTATCATTACTTTGGGATTTTTGGTATGTGCACAATATAATTGATAAAAATGAATAAAAACAATTGCAAATTGTCCTTTTCAAATAGGAAATACCACGATAAAAAGCAGCACTTTAACTGACATTTTAAAGAATAAAAGGTGAAGTATCTAAAATACCACCTGTGTCCTCATTATCTGCAAGGCTGAATCAGTTCACAAGAAAATATTAATTTCTTGCATAAAATAACATTTATGGATGATTGCCTAATTTCTTTGCCCAAATGGTTTGTATGTAAACATGCAAGTTCAACAAGCAGATGCGCACATATTTTTGCAGATACTTTCTTCATCTTATTACACAATATTTATGCTACTTAGGCAATATTCTTTCAAAATGTTTATTGTAGGATCTGTGCATGAAACTTAGAGAAGACATAATTATTAGTCTAGAAGAAATGTTTATATCCCAGTTTTAGCATATCTAAGAGTCTAATTAAAACATCTTGTTAATCAAAAGAACCAAATTTACAGCACACCAAGGTATTTAAATTAGTAATTTTAATGCAATTAATGATACTCTAAAGAATTTCATATGTGTCAAACTATAGTATCTATACCACCTGTCTGGCTTTTCACCATATGGCATTGTATCAACTCCTAATAACTTTCTTAATATTGGTCCTCTGATTTTTAAGATGGAATTAGCTAGATCTATGAAGTTGGTGAGTGTAAAGAAGTAAAACTCTCCTTTTGATTGTGAATCATATGTGCTACCTATGGGTAATGGTGGCTTTGGATATTTAGTTAAACACACATTCTGCAGTTCCACACTTACATAGAAGTTTGTCAGAACCATGAGCTTCCAATGGATTTATTGCTTTCTTTTTCTTGCTAGCTCAGTATTAATGCTTACTTTGTCATTAGGCACATGGTTACAAATATGATTTGTAAATCATTATACAATCCTAGTTTTAAATATAGTCATACTGGGAAAAAAAAAAATGGACTTAATAATGCTGTTATCCTTTAATACTTAAGTACTTTGAAACCTGCTGCTATTAAGAAATCAAACTTTATACAAAAGTTAAAAGCAATATATTTAACAACTATTTATGTTTCAAGGCCATAGTTCCCAAAAGCTACTGAGTTGCCTTTCTAAACTTACAAGTAGCTATGCATACATCCTAATCTTGTCACAGTACTGGTGATAATACTTTATTATCTCTTAGGAGAGATATTTTAAAAAAAAACTTGTCAGTGTGTGCCATATTGATAAATGAAATGTTAATTGCATTATGTTTTCCTGTCTTTTCAATGACAGGTTACTAAGTTGTGTTATCAAATACATACTACACAGAAGATAGCAGGATTTGCAGTACAATTACAATTATGTTATCATGTATACGGGATATGAAAGCCAAGAATCTTTATAAAGCCATTATATCATGGTTATCATGCAACAAATTTATAAATCCTGTCATGCCATTAACACATACCTGTGATTTTAATGATGGTTTTGTTTGGGGTTTTTTTTCATTATTAAGTTTTGAAATCTGGGTGGTATTTCATTTTAAAAACACAGAAAATAGGGATTGGAAAAACTTTGAAAAGGTATTTTGTACATTACTCTAGCTCAAGATAAGATTACATGTATGTAAATTCTCCTGGATATACATATATCCCACATGACTTTGAAAACCTTTATTCATATACCTAAATATTCTGTACTTCAGAAATTTCACAAGTGTCCAACCATAAACCTTCCTGTGCACAACTGTAGCCCACTGTATTTTATGCTTTCCTCCTTCTTTCATTTGATTCTTTTTTCTCCAGTTCAAAGCAGCCTAGTTCTTTCCCGCTTGTTTATATCAAGTTATATTTTAGAGAATTTCAATCCTTGTTACTATTTTCTTCTGTCCTATTTTAATTGGTCCACACCTTTCTTAAAACTTAATTTCCATAGTGGAGAAAATCAGGGGTACTCACATTGCATAGCTTTAGGTACCTAAGGTGGTAGAATCGATCCTTGATTTAATCAGCTGTGTCTGAAAACCTCCTCCAGAAAGTGATCCACAGAAAAGATGAATAGATCCTATCACACTGTTTAACAGCACATGCAAACACCCTTATACAAGTATACAGCACCCAGCTGGTTACATTGGAAGATTAAGAAGCTACCATCTTAAAATAAATATCTAATTTAGGACATGTGGATATGCTGAAAAACTCTAGTAAGATAAAGCCTTACTAGTTTTACTTTGTTTAGTTTTCATTTATGTGCTTTACATGATTAATTCTGCTATATATGAATGTCTGTGCATGTATCTCTAGCAATTTATATTAATTATACATACATACAGTATACAGTAGTAGCATATAAAATGTTAATATTCTGTATATTTATTTGCATACAAATGAAGTTTTTACTTGTTTATGGGATACTCTATTATTGAAGCATATACTACTATGATCTATTATAAGCCTACTTCTGCAGGTGAAACACCCATTATTTTTTTCTTCATCACAGATTTGGGTAGCTGATTATTCCAACCTACATCTAGCACTTCATTCTTATTCACAGTGAGTCCCTTTTAGACTATCTTGGTATTTTATTAGCCAAAAAAACCCCACCCATGTAATTTTCCAGCGTTTGTGGATTTCTACTATACTCCATCTGGATACTACTTGGATTTTTTTGCCCTCTTCCGCTGTTCAGAAACATCTCACATTTCTCTTTGGACATTACTATAAGTCTCCATAGACTTGAATTACAAGACAAATGTTCATTCTGTTTCCCATACTCAAGCATTTTTAGTGAACAAACTGTATGCTTCAATGTTAGGCTTTGCTGTAATGCCAACTTACACGTATATATACATACTAATATTTTCATTATATAATAATACATATAATAAATAGAGAGAGTAACACTTTCATGCTTTGATTCATACTACTTCCTATAGTATTTGGACATCAAATATATTCAGCTGAATGACTTTGTGCTTTGCTTCTCTTGCATTTTTCTATGTTTTTCGCTTTTTATTCATTTGGTCAGGGTCAATACCAGGTATAGACTTACTTATCAATCCTAAATTCAAGCCTTTATTATCTGCATAGCCTATACATAATGAAGATGCATACTGAATCACTGCAATTTTGAAATCCATCTTGGTAAGTCTCAATATTTAGCATGTGATAGATTTTCATCTCATTATGAAGCGAACTTCACAGCATAAGTTCCCAAGCGAAATAAGCACACTGAAATACAACATTCATGTTAAACAAAACACTATAGGTGAGACCTTCTTTACTAAGAAAGTGGGAACACTAGGATTGAAACTTCAAGTACTTACAAAATATTAATTTAATAGGGTTGGCTCTCAAACAATAGCTAGATGTGAAATGAACAAATCACTATAAGGGTATGAATTCCTCTTTACCTTTACACACAGGTCTATGATCACTCCATGCAGCAAAAACTTCAGCTATCCTCTGACAGGTGATGCTTTTTGAGCCTTGTAGCACATAATCTTCATCGCAGGAGAACTGTACTGTTGCTCCCAAGCTAAAATCAAACAATGACATAAAAAGAATAAGCAGGGTTTTTACAAATAGATATTAGTCAATTTTTCCATTCTTTTAGGTATGACAGACCTGACAAACATCATCCAGTAATTTTTGCTCTTGTAAAAGGCTGCAGGCTATGCACCAGTCTGACAGAGCACTGTGTTAGGCCCTCGCTGGGCTCATTTTGGCCAGAACTGGTTTATCTCTTATTAACGGTTATCTGGAGATCAAGTAGCCATTTTCTAACCTAACTTCTGACTTCCATACAGTAAGGGTTTGACAAACCTGGGCAGTGTGTAACAAACAGTAGCTATTTATGTTAACTGAAGTTAGGAAACAATGAGAAAGAGATATAAAAAAATCACCTAGAAGTAAAGCCAAAAGGTCAACCACAAGACTGAGGAAGAGATCTCCACTATAAACATTGTATTCCTCCCAGTGAAGACCTCAGAATACAGATGATTTGCTGCAAATGTCCCCCAACCCTGATTCCTCTTGAGGAAGTCTGATGTTTTTGACTTTAGAATCAGACGGGCATTGGAAAGGGGAGCACAATACCAGACAAAAGGATTAGACATTAATGAGGTTTCTTGTATTTTAAAAAAAAAAAAAAAGCAAGCATATTATTAAAAAGGCTTTCCCATATTAATTTGGACTAGAAATGTATTATTGTAAATAGAGTAGTAATAACTGTTATTTATATTTTGATTAGTAGGTTAAGGTTTTAATTAGGCTAGCAGTAAAGTCTTGACTCCATATAAGAGGTGTGTTTTCTCTTGCCAGTAACAAGATTTTGAATGTAACAACTTTCTAGATAATGAAAATTACAAGGTGAATATGAACATTTGCTCCTTTATCTGGCATATGTTTCTCAAATGAACGGAAAAAAATAAAAGATTTCTTAAAACAACTTTCTAGGTATTTAGTTGTGATTATTTATGAAATGATAAAGCTAGCTTCAAAAGATTTTGTACTTTTCCTTATGGAGCTGGCATTTGACATTGCAAACTTGGCAAAGAACAAAACAGGAAATAAGTAAGCCCAGAAAAACTTGTTTCCTTTGTTTGTTTTGTTATGCTATGTTATGCTTTTCTGAGGAGAGGATTGGGTTTTTCTGGTTTGGAAAAATTAAAAAAATCAATCAATAAATATGTGTAATTGATATAATTCTTCTACTTTAATATCATATTGTTTCAAGTCAATATATTAGGCCTTTATCTGACATCAGTATCTTCCAATCTATATTTTCAGCTTAGTGATTATAAAGGCTCATCTGTCACAGTTTTAAAGTATTTCTATAAACTGTGACTGTGGACAACCTGTAGCATCACAAAGGTCTTCAGAGAGCACCTTTCACCCTACCAGTTGCTAAATGATCATCATTATGTTCTTGAATTAAAAGGTGATATTATTTTTATCCTATTCCTTATATAAGACTGATGAGGAAGAATCATATATCTATTATGTAGTGTGTTACCTCATGCTTCTGCCAAAAATGAATGACATTTGTGAAATAATCTTCTTTTCCCCTCTAATTAAGAAGGAATAAACCCAAAAGACCAAAGCTGAGGTGTTATTGAAGAAATTCTGAGAAGAGTCAAGCAAACTAAAAACTAACATTTTGAAAATCTCATGCATGGTGATACTGCATTTTGTACTGAAGGATATTTTCTAGGTGGAATTTAGAGGTTTAGCATCACTTTTATCAATGATAAAGCTTTATGTTTCAGTATTAAAAATGTGATGAAGCCTTGCAGAAAAAGATCATACAGCATTATTTACCAAAATTCCGTGATTATGTAATGATACTTGCATGCACGTGACCCAGACTAGCATTTTACAAAAAGAAATACAAAAAGCCCCACAGTATTTTGAAAAGGCTTCCAAAAGGAAAATGCCATTATTCTTATTTTTGGATGGTCTAATACTAACAAATATTTCCTTTATATGCAGTAACAAGCAGTAATTACATGAGCAATGGTATTCCCTAGTCTAGGCGTAGCTAATATTACAGATGTTAGTAAACCTAAAGCACAGAGCATAAAGACCCACTCACAACCTAACTAAATATAAGTGTGCTTGTATTCTGTAAAAAGAGCAGTCCTTATTCATGGGGGAAGAAGGGAAGGGCCAATATAAAAGCAAATAGCATGGTGAAGTAAATTATTTTAATGGCATTTGTCATAATATTTTTTTTGTCATTTCCCAATGATTTTGTGTACACATGTATCTGTAGATGAGGCATATGAAGATTGATACTAAACCAAACAAGAATAAATTTAAGGGAGTAAGAAATGTTGGATGTTTGAAAAGGAATGGAGTCAGCACAGTATACCTGATGAAACCTGGGGAGTGCCTGGGCTTTACAGAAACATAGATAATAAATAATGAGGACATGAAAGTCAATGCAGGCACCTGAACAGATATCTCAGAAAAAGAGGATTTGGTAGTGGATAACAGCTCCACAAACTATTCCAGTTCCTGTTTGTTTAAGAAATAAGAACATTTGTGAAAGAAAGGGATGAAGAAGAGCTACAGAGGCCATGAAAAACAGAGGAAGATAAAAAAGTTAAAAATTGAGAAAAATATATCCCAAGTATAGTATATGAGGTGAATATAATGAAGATTCAAAAAGGACATAAAAGATTACCATTAACTCTAAGACAAAATGAAAACAATGGGCTTACATCTACACTCCATGTGCTTGGCCTTCTCTAGAGCACTTGACTGTGGGTTTGATGTGGGTCTGGCGTGATGACATAGCAGCAATTTCAGTAGGGGTTTTTTTTTCCTTTTTCTTTTTTTCTCCCTTTTAGTTGACAGAATTCCAAATAATTTATATTATAGGCTAAAGAGATATTCCTGATAGGATGAAACTGATGGTATCTATTGTATGTCCAGAGGTACTGTATGAGGACATTTGGGAGATCCTATCAAAGCCTGCTGGCATGTTAGAGAACTGCAAATTGTGAAGAGAGAAGATCAGACAATGGAAGCTAGATTTGGGAGACTTGTCCCTGGAGTAGCCTACCTCTGAATTGTGGGCAGGTGTTATTTTAGAGTAAGCTGACAGAGTAGTACAAAACAGACCTTGGGAACAAATGACCAAAACATAATGTGGATAACTGTGTGAAGGATAGAAAATGATGGTCAGTGTAGGGTCACGATGGAAAAATTACAAGCTGGCCTCAGATGTGAGATTCCTATCGTGGCCCAACTACAGACCACGGGGTTGAATGTGTGAGGGATAGAAAATTACAAGCTGGACTTTGCCATGAGAAAGCGGCCTTGGGAGAGAGTTACAAACTAGATTCAGCCGTAAGAAGACAGGTTGTTTCGAAAAACATTAGAGTCTGGGTTGTTATGAAAAACATGTAGGAATCTGGGAGCCGCTGTTAAGCAGATCTTGCACCTGCAAACATCGTCTTACATGCTGGCCATGGGTGAGATGATGTTTTGCCAGTATTTTTACAGAATTTGCTGAGAGTATAGAGGTCCAACTCCAGGCCAAGATGGAGCAGCTGGGGGGGGGGACGTGGCAGCAACAGAGGGAGAGCACCGCGTTATACAAGGGATGCCTTGGCACGCTCTGTACAACCCCTCATCTCCTTCTTCTCTGCACTGATCCAGATCATCCTATCTACTCTCTTCTTCAGCGATCTTTTGCCAGGAATGGGCTTGGTAAGATTCTACCAATGGGGAGCACACAGCACCCCTCACTAGCACAGCGCTTGTGCACAGCCTGCAACTGAGCAGCTCCTCTTAAAGGGACACATTCTGCTCACCTCTTGGCATAGAGCAGACTTTTCTTAAAGGAGAAAGCACCATACTATCACTTTCACAAGACTATAACTGAACAATAAATCTCACTGTGTTCTCACTAAGTATCGTGCCCTGAGTGTGTTTGTGCACAGAGTATCCCCTCGAACTGGAACAATAACTAAAGGAGGTTTGATTCCTGACTTAAATTTTCTCCAGACTGCTTACCAGATGAAGCTCATTAAGTGTGTGTAGACTATACCTGTTTATAAATCTCAAGAGAACTGAAGCATGATATAGCTATGAATTTGTTCATTGTTACATGCAACATAGATATGCATCACAAAAAAAAAATAAATCTAAAGGACAGCAGGAAAATCTCCAATAAATTTCAAAAGTAGAATATATTTGGCAAAAATGTTCTGTCTTTGGATGCAGCCAAAGGCCAGACTGGGTTCATTTAGTCCATCCAGTATGCTAACACTGAGAGTGATGAAAAGTGAATGCTCAGAGAAAAACTTTAGAATATGGCCAAGATCCATAGTTCATCTTCTGATCATTACCATATTTCAATCATTTATGGTTAAGGAACTTTCTGAACTGAGTTGCTAATCTAGTAGTCCCTGGGTGACTAAGTTAGGCTCCCTGGGCCAGCCCCTAGGTAGGGCTAAGACTGGTAAGGCACGCTAGTAAGAAAAATAGCTTTGTGAGTATATTAGTCACAAAAGGAAGTTCATATACAATGAGAGTTCATTAATTAATGGATGAGACAACCTTGCGGTGTTGGAATCCAATACAGAATACTGGGGAGCTACAGGTAAAAGATGATAGCTGTAACCAAAAGCATGGGGCCAGATAGATTTTACCAAAGGGTGCTGAAAAATCTGATTAATTCTATGCAAGGCTGGTATCATCTATGAAAAACTGTGGTGACGAGGAGAAGTTCCTAATGACTGTAAAAAAGTTAACATTACATGAATTTTTAGAAAGATAGGAACCTCACATCAATCCCTGGAAGGTATATGTCCTCTAGGAAAGCACAGATAGGAAATCAGGAGTGCTTACACAGACTTACCAAAGGTGAATCATATATGATCAACCTGATTGTCTTCATGACAAAATGACTGGCTACATGGACCGGTGATAGATATAACAGTGCTTTTTGCAACAGCGCTCAACATCGGCAAGGTTTTTGGCACTGTCTCTTCAGCAGTGTCTTTTGGAAGGTTACAAAATATGCACTGAATTGATAGATTTAAAATGGGCCTGGCAGCTGTGCTCAAAGTGTAGGAATCAATGACTTCATTCAGCTAGTGGCCAGTACAAGCTGAGCACTAGGAAGTCAGTATGGGGTCTTACACCGTTTAATATTTTCATCCTCAATCTTGATGGTGAGACAGAATGAACTCCCAGAAAATGTATGGATCATAATACACTATGAAAAGCAGCTGGCACACTGAAAAACAGCACTTAAATCCAGACACTTAACAGTTGAGCCCTGGGCCAACAGAAAGTTCATGGAACTCAACAGGTAGAGGTACAAAGTTCTGCATTACTGATCAGTAATGTTTTTTCATCCTGAACACAAATTACATACTCAATTATACTAGAAATGGTGACAGTAGACCAAGGGAAATTATTGCCCAGCTACTGAGGCTGTATCTGGAATATTAAGCCCAGTGTATGGTCTCCCACTTCAAGAGAGATACTGATAAAAGCTCTAGAGGGTTTGGAGGTTAGACAGAGGCTCAGAGCACAGTAACTACAGTAAAAAGTTGAGGCAGTTATTCTTAATTAGTCTGACAAAGGAAGCTTGGGTATTATCTAGTAGTAGAACACAATTCAAGAACTGTTACAAAGATAATGAAGACAATTTTTTATTACTATGGTAGACAATATGCAAGGGTCAGTTCAGGAGATTCAGGTTTTACCTTACAAGAAATTTCTTCCAAGAAAGCCAGGGCAGAACTGGAACAGCATGCTCAGACTGTTGTGAAATTTCCTTTCTTTGGAGATTCTTTGGATTGGCTAAACAAAGCTGAGTTTATTTGATTTAGTGTTGGCAATAGTCCTGCTTTAGGCAGGATATTGGAGTTGCTGCACTCTGGAGGACCCTTTCAATCAGCATTTCTAAGAGTCAAGCTGTTCAATTTATTTTGAATTTACATAAAGTTTTTACATCTACAACATACTGTGCTAAAGCAGTCCATAGCTTCAAAATTGCATGCTTGACCTGTGCTTCTCAGTAACTTTATCTGCCAATTTCTGTTTCTAATAGGAATAAAGATGACTGCCATTAGGTTTGCATTTTCAGGAAAAAGCCCCAAACTTTGGATATATTCTCATCTGAAAAAAAGTATGAGTATTATTAAATAAGACAGTTATACAAATTTGAGAAAACACTTTAACTTCGTATCTATTTTTGAAATCTCCCATCATCTGCCTCAAATTTGGGATTCCTCTTTAAAAAACACAAACTTAAAGCAGTAAGGAGGAGTCTAAACTGAAGTTATAGAATCTCTGAAGGATGCAAAAGAGCAGGTTTAAAGTTTTGAACTTCATATGAAGTTTATATTGAATAGCATTATTTTAACAGCTGTCATATGTGTATGTGTGCAAACTAACTCATTTTAGATTCTTCTCCTCCATTATTTGATATATTCTTTAAATCATTATTAAAAAAAAATCAATTATGCAAGGAATCTAAACCTCAAGCTCAACTGTAATAATAAATTGTATTATTCTTCATTTCGTACTTTAATTTCTCTTGAAAATTTTGTGATGGATAGGTGTGACAGTCTAAAATAAGGAGATAACGCAGTTTGGATTTTTGCACTGACGTGCAGGAAATACATATGAATTAGTGCATTGTACATTCATACATTCTCTTCTTGTGGAATCAATGGAAAAGTCATATATACATTAAAGGAAAGAGAAAAGTATTCTCCAAGTTTCACATTTTTCTGTTACATTGACCTATTCGGTCCAAACATGCAGCCAAATACCCAGTTTTTTACCATAGAAAAAAAAAGACCACCACAACCAGAAATACCTAAATATCAGCTCTTAAAGTCTGTCCCTATCAATTAATCTAATATTTTAATGCTAGTGTAAATAAATAATCAGCATTGCAGCACATATGTATATAGCTAAAACTATATGCCTATATGTGTAGAGCTAAAATGATACATCTTCTCCCACAAAGCTTGTACTGTCAGAGGCTTCTGCTTGACAAAGGATCCAATTAACTGCTGACAAATACACCACATTATTATTCCCCTTTAAACAAGCCTCACATCTCATGCTGCAAATCGTTGAGTTCTGTTCAACTTTCAGCAAGTTTGGCTTTAAAGTTTCAAAGTCTAGAAGTTCACTCGCACATCTGCACAGAAGGGTGTGTGATACAGAGAATGTTTAAGGAAAAGTGTGAAACTTTCAGCCAATAAATGTGATTGCATTTCAAAATCATTTCTCCTAATAAAGTAACTATAAATTAATTTATAATGTAAAATGAAAAAAAGGAAATTATTATCAGTTATATTCTAATTCAACTCATTGATATAATAAATTGTCTTTCATATAAACTTCATATGCTCAATAGAAACTGTATTTTAAAGACTACACCAGCATCTTTGTGGCTTTCCAACAGCATTCACTGCTTTATTGTGATCCAAGTTTAATCTGAATCTCATCATTAAATGCCAAGGTGGACTACACTACAAACGTAGAGGAAAAGAGACAGGCTTACTCATGCATTTCATGGAGCCAGAACTTTGAGTTCATGGAGGAAGAACATTTGCTTCATAATAAAATACTTGTTCAAGTATAATTCAGTTTGGCTGTTTATTCCACAATAAACAAACAAGCAAACAAGCCTTCAAAACCCAACAATTAAAAAAGGCAGAAGGGCCACATGAAAACTTTTTGTTTTCATCTATTACATCTTTCTTATATTTTCCATAGTGGCATCAATTCTAAAACTGGACACTTGTGGAAAATATGTGTATTTTACTGTATGACAAGTAATGCAAAATAAGCTGTTGTAAATTCCAGCAGAATGAACATTAGTATATCTAAAATTTTAAGTAACTTCTAGGGAAGGGAAGCTTTCTTTCTGAGGTAAAATATCTTTTTTAGGTATAGGAAAAGCTGGCAGCTATTAGTAAGTCTACCTGACTATTTCAACCTGCAAAGGCCTGTCATTCTCAAATAGGCATCTAGCATCAGAAATAAAGCTTTTAAAACTTCAAAATATAGCTATGGGGGACTTTCANTAGAGCTCTAAACCCTTTTTCAGAATACTGTTTTTTAAAATTAAGGTAGTTTAATTGGGATTTTCATTTCTTTATCTGAAGGGGAAAAAAAAGACAAGCTCAAAATAAAACTACTTCCTACATTACAGAGAGGGTGATGGCAAGCAGTGAAAAGGAAAAGTGTGTTATTTTTCTCTCTATCAGGTATAAAACACCTTTATTAAATAAGATTTATCTAAATATGCATAGGAGTTGATAGAAAAGCTGATCTTTCCTCACAAATAATTTGGGCTTTTTTTTTTTTTTTCAAACAAAATAAAACCCCACTGAGTTTAATGGGAAATTAGGAGAAAAACAATCCACACTTAAAGAGAAAGCATGCTCATTTTTTTATCTTGTGCATCATGTATTTTGTTGTTCAGTAATTTGAATGTCTTCTTTCATTTTCTTATAAATTCTTTTCAAATAGGAAAATTTGATTATTTAAAAATAATGTTAAATTGTATCCTAATAGTTTGGCCTAAAAAGAAAGATGAGGGCGTGATAACCATCATAATTCCTTTGAGGTACTGTCCCTCACATAAGTTTAACTAGAATAATCTTGCAGGTAGGTATTGCAGTCCAGAAAAGGAACTGCAGATTCTTTTCCAAAGGCTTTCCCTACCAAACCATAATTCTCAGCTTAAAATATGAAACACTGGCCTAAGTAATGATTCTAGAAAGCACGACAGTTAAGAAATACAGTTAATTTATTTTTATTTCTATGAAAATATTGAGAAATCTTTTTTTGTCAGATAATGTCAGAAATTACATTCTATATAAAATTAATTATAAAACTTTCTCTGATGCACATTGAATTTTTTTCTTCTCAGAACTAGTGAAATAGAGACTACAAAAACAAATTGAGAAACTATAATAATTGACTGCCAGCTAGCGCATTTCCTTGG
>VYZX01025659.1:73875-91319 GCA_013401335.1 Brachypteracias leptosomus
ATTGGACTAGATGATCTTTTGAGGTCCCTTCCAATCCCTGACATTCTGTGATTCTGTGATTCTGTGAAATTTTCTCTCAAAGCAAAACCAGTAAAAAAAAAAAAATAAAATCTAAGCTTAACTCCAGAAATCATTTCTGAATGAAGATACATTTCTACTCATATTAAAAAATGACATAAAGAAAAAGAAAAATGGAAAACCAAGCTGAGAAAGGGAAAACTTTTCAGCATCTGTTTTCCCCATATTACATCACACATTGGAAGTGCTGGCATTTATCCAACTTCAGCTCTACATAGTTGTCTGTCAAGTATAAAGCAGAGTAACCACTTGCAGGCTTTTCAACATAAGCATGTCAGTAAAATATTATTCTGTTCTGAAAATCATGGACATATTTCACTTCTACATTTGTATTTTCCTATAAGCAAAGATTCTTAATGGAAGGCAGATTTGATTGCACACTCAATTGACATATTTGATACTATTTTGCCCATAGTAGAAGAATTAGTTTGTATATGGCTTAAACAGAGATAAGGCAAAGGTGAAAGGAAGCACAAGCAGTTACAAAATGGATTTCACAAGTGAAATAATAATAATAATAATAAATAGCAAGTACAGGGTTACTGCTGAAACCTTCCAGAGCTTTAAAGGAGGAAGAGGAAAGGAGAGAGACAGACACACACACACAAAGGATGCTGGATCTCAAAAGATAGCAAAGTTATACATTGTTAAAGTAATTTTTAACTATCAGAAAATGAAGAATTATTTTCCAAAAGACCTTTCAGAGTCTGGGTATGCTTCACATGAAGAATATTGAAGTTTGGGTATGCCAGCCTGTAAGACTGGAAGCTGTGAAACTAACTTAATCCCTACTATCCACTTCGATAATATTATGAATTCATACACCAGTGATGCAAAGTGAGTGCAAAGAGCAGTTGGCAGAAAACAGAAAGCAAAAGGAACATTTACAGGAACTGCAAGTGGATGGAGTAAAAAAGCACAACTAATTTTAGAAATGGCAAACAAGGATTACCACTGCAAGGAAACATTGAAGCAGCAGCTTCAGGAAGATCCAAAGAAGATTTGGTTCTACTTCATCCAACAGTTTCTAACTCAAAAAGAGTTTTAACTAAGCAATAAGAACAGAAAACATCAAGATAAAGAGCCCTCAGTGAATAGAAAGAAGTGCCAAAACATGAGTGAACAGACAAGCAAGAATGTGACCTCTGGCTCGTCATAGCTTGTTCCAGCTGACTCTGCAATAGACCCACCACAGGATCCACCTCAACTGAAACCATCAACAGCATTTGTGGCATCTCTGTAAAAATGCCAGAGCAGGAGTGCTCTTTTCCAGACCTAGTAACACACTCAAAGGGATTAGAGCCCACTGATAACCCACACTGGAGCAGGTTCTCCCCCTAGGAGACTGTGGCTTACAGTCAACACTCATCAGAACAGAGGAAATGAGTAAGAAGAAATGAATGGTGGAAGAATAGTGTAAAATGAGGAGCAGCAGAAAGAAAATCCTACACCTTGACCTGAACCTCCTGCACTGACTGTCACATTACTGAAGAGACAAACTGTATCTGGGGTGGAGTAAGTAGAGGAAGAGGAAGGAGAAGATGTCTGAAATGAAGTTAAACCTGCAAAATGAGAGAGGAAATGTGTTTTCCCTAATAGTTTAAATATTTGTCTTTGGTTCCCAACTCCTAAATCAGTACTTAAATGTTTTGTATTAAGACTGTTTTGCACAGGACGATAGTTGGGTGATTTTTTGCCGTCTTTGTTTCAACCCATGAGTTTTCTCAATCTTGTTCCTCCAATTTTCTGTTCCACTGTGAGGATGGAATGATCGAGTGGCTGTGAGGGTATTTTGCTGCTATTCAGGGTCAAACCACCACCCAAATATACTAGCACAAAATGTGTAGTTGTGCAAACAAAACCAGCAAGTCAAGGGAGTGATTAGGTTAAAAAGTGACAGAGTAAGAATTATGCAGTTTTCTGAAGTTCAGAATTTGGAATCTGACTACTTGGAAAGATGTAACAATAGAATAAAGAAGGTTAAAGCAGATGAAGTGGTAAGAAATTACTGATTATGGTTACAGTGATACTATGTAGGAAAGATTAAGTTTCAAGGAGGGAAGTTGGAAAAAAAAAATATAGTCATATCTATGTTAATTAAAAAGCAGAAAGAGCAAGTTTTTACAAGTTATTACAGTGTGGTACCATGATAATACAAGCTATTGAAAGGATTAACATGCAACCTCTCAAAATTCATGCAGAAATAAACTCCTGAAAAGAAATNCTCAAAGCAAAACCAGTAAAAAAAAAAAAATAAAATCTAAGCTTAACTCCAGAAATCATTTCTGAATGAAGATACATTTCTACTCATATTAAAAAATGACATAAAGAAAAAGAAAAATGGAAAACCAAGCTGAGAAAGGGAAAACTTTTCAGCATCTGTTTTCCCCATATTACATCACACATTGGAAGTGCTGGCATTTATCCAACTTCAGCTCTACATAGTTGTCTGTCAAGTATAAAGCAGAGTAATCACTTGCAGGCTTTTCAACATAAGCATGTCAGTAAAATATTATTCTGTTCTGAAAATCATGGACATATTTCACTTCTACATTTGTATTTTCCTATAAGCAAAGATTCTTAATGGAAGGCAGATTTGATTGCACACTCAATTGACATATTTGATACTATTTTGCCCATAGTAGAAGAATTAGTTTGTATATGGCTTAAACAGAGATAAGGCAAAGGTGAAAGGAAGCACAAGCAGTTACAAAATGGATTTCACAAGTGAAATAATAATAATAATAATAAATAGCAAGTACAGGGTTACTGCTGAAACCTTCCAGAGCTTTAAAGGAGGAAGAGGAAAGGAGAGAGACAGACACACACACACAAAGGATGCTGGATCTCAAAAGATAGCAAAGTTATACATTGTTAAAGTAATTTTTAACTATCAGAAAATGAAGAATTATTTTCCAAAAGATCTTTCAGAGTCTGGGTATGCTTCACATGAAGAATATTGAAGTTTGGGTATGCCAGCCTGTAAGACTGGAAGCTGTGAAACTAACTTAATCCCTACTATCCACTTCGATAATATTATGAATTCATACACCAGTGATGCAAAGTGAGTGCAAAGAGCAGTTGGCAGAAAACAGAAAGCAAAAGGAACATTTACAGGAACTGCAAGTGGATGGAGTAAAAAAGCACAACTAATTTTAGAAATGGCAAACAAGGATTACCACTGCAAGGAAACATTGAAGCAGCAGCTTCAGGAAGATCCAAAGAAGATTTGGTTCTACTTCATCCAACAGTTTCTAACTCAAAAAGAGTTTTAACTAAGCAATAAGAACAGAAAACATCAAGATAAAGAGCCCTCAGTGAATAGAAAGAAGTGCCAAAACATGAGTGAACAGACAAGCAAGAATGTGACCTCTGGCTCGTCATAGCTTGTTCCAGCTGACTCTGCAATAGACCCACCACAGGATCCACCTCAACTGAAACCATCAACAGCATTTGTGGCATCTCTGTAAAAATGCCAGAGCAGGAGTGCTCTTTTCCAGACCTAGTAACACACTCAAAGGGATTAGAGCCCACTGATAACCCACACTGGAGCAGGTTCTCCCCCTAGGAGACTGTGGCTTACAGTCAACACTCATCAGAACAGAGGAAATGAGTAAGAAGAAATGAATGGTGGAAGAATAGTGTAAAATGAGGAGCAGCAGAAAGAAAATCCTACACCTTGACCTGAACCTCCTGCACTGACTGTCACATTACTGAAGAGACAAACTGTATCTGGGGTGGAGTAAGTAGAGGAAGAGGAAGGAGAAGATGTCTGAAATGAAGTTAAACCTGCAAAATGAGAGAGGAAATGTGTTTTCCCTAATAGTTTAAATATTTGTCTTTGGTTCCCAACTCCTAAATCAGTACTTAAATGTTTTGTATTAAGACTGTTTTGCACAGGACGATAGTTGGGTGATTTTTTGCCGTCTTTGTTTCAACCCATGAGTTTTCTCAATCTTGTTCCTCCAATTTTCTGTTCCACTGTGAGGATGGAATGATCGAGTGGCTGTGAGGGTATTTTGCTGCTATTCAGGGTCAAACCACCACCCAAATATACTAGCACAAAATGTGTAGTTGTGCAAACAAAACCAGCAAGTCAAGGGAGTGATTAGGTTAAAAAGTGACAGAGTAAGAATTATGCAGTTTTCTGAAGTTCAGAATTTGGAATCTGACTACTTGGAAAGATGTAACAATAGAATAAAGAAGGTTAAAGCAGATGAAGTGGTAAGAAATTACTGATTATGGTTACAGTGATACTATGTAGGAAAGATTAAGTTTCAAGGAGGGAAGTTGGAAAAAAAAAATATAGTCATATCTATGTTAATTAAAAAGCAGAAAGAGCAAGTTTTTACAAGTTATTACAGTGTGGTACCATGATAATACAAGCTATTGAAAGGATTAACATGCAACCTCTCAAAATTCATGCAGAAATAAACTCCTGAAAAGAAATAGGGATATGTATCTGTACTACATGGTACTCTGGAATACTTCTTTTCTAAAATTTTTATCAGTTATCTGCATTTGTGACAGGTCTTGTCAGTGCACCAGTGAAATTACTGTTTGATCTTTACAAAAAGTATTGAAGTTGTCTCTAACTGAAAAAATAAAGATTTCAGTTCTTAACGAACTGAAATATTTTGTGCTCTACATTAAAAATCTTTCATACATTTAGAAAACTAATCAAAGTGCTTATTTAGCTTCCTCACACTCTCTCCTTTATCCCAACATTGATCCAGAAACTACTCCTCGCTATTACCTAACAATTTTCCATTTTCTATTATCAAGGTTAATTTTTAAGGATCATATCTGCTTGTGTATGCACATGTAATGTTTTTACCTGATGAAATTATTGCCTGCATTTTTATTCATTTATAAAGGAGTTATGAAAGACATTTTCTTCATTTTAAGCATAGTGGACTACTGCAGCATTTCAAACTTAGTGTATATAGTGCACTTTAACATACGTTCGGCAATATACCATTAAAAATTAAATGAGCAAGCCAAAATAATAGTAAAAAAACTCGCACAATGTAATTTATTAGAAACTTAGGTGGTAAAGAGAAATAGGAGATAACACAGTGTATTCAGTCTCCCACACCTACCAACTCCCATGTTTTATGTGATAGGAGAAGGGGCAATGGTTGCAAGCTGGAGCATAGGGCATTTCAAGTAAACATAAAGAAAAACTTTTTCACGGCGAGGGTGACAGAGCACTGGAACAGGCTGCCCAGAGAGGTTGTGGAGTCTCCTTCTCTGGAGACATTCAAAACCCGCCTGGACGCGTTCCTGTGTGACCTGATCTAGGTGATCCTGCTCTAGGAGGGGGTTTGGACTAGATGATCTTTCAAGGTCCTTTTCAACCCTTAACATTCTGTGATTCTGTGATGTGACTTGCAGAAAACACATTTTGAAACTAAGCAAAAGACTATATTCCCTTTCATTACCTATTACCTCACACTTTCAGCAGGAAAGCAAGTTTCCATGTCATCTGAGACACATCTAGTTCTCCTTCTCTCAGTAGTTCAAAATTAACATCTCAACAACCTAAATTACTTCACATATATCACCAAAATAATTATCACACATTTCTCAGTTGCGGGGAAGGATTGAATAGAGAAAGTTAGAATCATAGAATCATTATGGATAGAAAGGACCTCTAGGATCATCAAGTCCAACCTTCATCCCAACATCTCTCTAACTACTAGACCATAGCCTCCAGTGCTACATCTACTCGTTTTTTAAACACTTCCAGGGATGGTGACTCCACACCACCTCCCTGGGCAGCCTGTTCTAGTGCCTAACCACTCTCAACAAAGAATTTCTTTCTAATATCCCATCTAAACCTCCCCTGGTGCAACTTGAGGGCATGTCCTATCATTAGTTACTTGGGAGAAGAGACCAACACCAGCCTCACTACAACCTCCATTCAGGTAGTTGTAGAGAGCAATAAGGTCTCCTCTTCATCTCCTCTTCTCTAGGCTAAGCAGCCCCAGCTCCCTCAGTTGCTCTTCATAAGACACGTTTTCCAGACCTCTCACCAGCCTCATTACCTTTCTCTGCACCCGCTCCAGCACCTCAATGTCCTTCTTATACAGTGGTTCCTACTTTGCATCTTTTAACAGTCCCATCAGCTTGCAATTCCCCAGTAAAGAGTGTTTTATCATATTTGGTATGAAGGATAGCACGCAAAAAATGAGTCACTGCTTTTCATAAACAGTTATAGCAGCCCTGGAGCTAAAGTAGGAAGGCTCCTTTTAGCTAAATTCACTCAGAATACACATTCCAGAACATTTATGAACTCAGGAAATCCAAATAAAGCTATACAATATTTGCTGAAATAGTAATCAAATTTGTTCTGTTGTATAGATTATGTTATCTGAGGCAATTACACAGAGTTCTAAAAAGTTTACTACTATAAAAAATTAATTACATTAAAAAATTAGGCCTAGTCTTTTGTTAGTTACAATTTTTACTTTAGTAGATTTATCAGGTTCTGCAAAAAAATTATGAAGCTAATCTCTTCCTTTACTAAATTTCCCATAGAGAAATGTAAAAGAAATGCCTGAACTAATCTTGTTCAGAGTGCCGTGACTTTCTTTTTCACCAGATAAATAGAACAGCACAAAAGCACACAAAGGGTAACTGTTCCCTGAAGATCCATTGATACAGTTTTGATACTAAAAAATATTATTTACAGTAATGCTTGTGAAAAAGCAGACGGTATTACCATACACTAATGAAGCTCAGTTTTCATTAGCACTTCATCATCTGAATGACCTTGTTCCAAATGGTGATAGTCCCAAGTTAATGCTTCACATGCCTTCACTCTTACTCAAAATAATGCTTGTTCATAAAAACAGCAGATAAGGATCTTACAGATTAATTAAATGCTTAATAGCACAACACATTCAGAAATAGGGAGTAAAAGATAATGCTGATTAAATGCTACATGCGTAAATAGAAACTTACTTACTGTTTTACAAACATGACTTATACAACCATAGAGGCAAATACATGTTTTAATGATAAAAACATTGTGTAACAGATACAGAAATAGTATCTTTCAGAACACTAGGATCATTTTAAAAGCTAACTACTTGCCCAGGATAAAATGTAGCAGATATCTGCTGTAATTTTGTTTTATAACTGTATTTAGATGCACTAGATAATACACTAACCTTACTCTTAACATACTGTAATTTGACATAACAGGTTGCACAGCTGAATTTATCATTTATGCAAATGCAATCTCTACCTTCATGAGGTTTTTTTAAATGACTCTTCCTATTTCCTCTACAGCTTCAGGCAGGTTTTAACAAAAACAACCACAACAAAAAATGTATTTCTTTAAATGTACCTTGGTAGTGAGCACTAAATCCACGGTATCGGTGATTGCTGTCTGTTACAAAATGTAGTCTAAGCCAGTTTTTGTTGCTGATAACTGGAGGAGGTATATTCATTCCAGAGAGCCTGAATTAAAACAAACAAATTAAAACTATTATTAAAATCTTTTTAAAATATCAGCAGATTTTCATAAAGCTTTGATAAAGGTCTTGTATGAAAAACCAGCTTTTTCAAACATACATTCATTGATATGTCCTCTGTGGGACTTTTTATTTATTGATGAACAGTTTGTTAAGACAAGCATGAACAGACAAGATAGTCCACATTGCATGACCAAGTGATTGGATACAAATTAGTGCTAATCCAGAAACCACACAATCACGTCACTCCTCAGGCACAGCGCTATCATGGTGCAAAGTACGTGATGCTCAGGATACAAAGAGTTTGTATCTATCCAGGTCAGCTAACAGGTTAAGCAGAACACTACAGAGGGCACCAGAAAAGGATTGTACCCTGTGGCTGTCGTGTTCAAGATATGGAACAAGAGAGCTTAGGTTATGCAGGCCAGCATCTAAAACTACAGAACAGACACCCATTTTTCAAAAGTAGGCTTTTTTCTAAATTCAGGGTACAAAGAAATAAAAAATACTCCATCACTTCAGTGAATATGAAAAATAGTTCTTAAAAGTACATGAAAATTGGGGGATTGTGGTGGACTGGTCCCAGCCAGCAGCTAAGTACCACACAGCTGCTCATTCACTTCCCTCCCTGCCCCCAACAGCAGGACACAGGAGAGAGAAGGAAGAGCAAAGGCAAGAAAACTCCTGGGTCAAAATAAAGACTCTTTAAAAGTCAGTTTAATAAGCAAAGAAGGGAGAAAAAAAAGCACAACAAAAACAAATGATACAAAGGCAGTCATTTATCACATCCCACAATCAATCGACCCAGTGTCCTAGCCCCTCTCCTCATTTTTTATTGCTGACCATGAGGTTATATGGTGTGGAATATCCTTTTGGTCAATTTGGGTTAGCTGCTTCAGTTTTGTACCTTCCCAACATCTCTATTCCTGGCCTACTCACTGTGCAAAGTGAAAGAAAAAAGAAAGTCTTGGTGCTGTGCAAGTACTGCTCAGCAATAGCCAAAACATTGATGTGCTATCAAATCTGGTTTAGTCACAAATCCAAACCACAGCACCATATGGGCTTCTATGAAGAAAATTAACTTCAAGTCAATAGAATTATCTGAATTTTTTCTGTTTAGTTTTTAACATCAGGACATTACTCCAATTACTGTAGTCTTCATCCTGACTAGCTCATTAGGAAGGTCTGAATCAGAGGTGTGTGCTGCTAGCTCTCTCCTTCCGCAGGCCAATGCTGAACTCAGCATAACTTCATCTTTTACATACTCTATATCTTTTTGCTCTTTCCCATCTCAAATCAGCCACCACAAGAGCCAAGAAAGAAGATACCACCAAGACAGCTCAGCAAGCTGCCTCCAACAAGATCTCTCTTCCAACTAATCAATTCCTGGTTAATATAGTCCTGGCCTTGCCCACCACCCCAACCACAACCATCTGGGGAAAGGCAGGGCCTCACACAGGTGGGCCAGGTTCTGCCTCTGGGGCATGAAACCACTTGGGGAACAAAACATACTGCTGGGTTGTGACTTATCCATAGGTCATCTCCAACTTGGGGCTCACAGCCCAAGCCCCAGCACTTCAAGTTTTTTTGGGTTGTATTTTTTAGATCATAGAATCATAGAATTGTTGAGGTTGGAAAAGAACTTTGAGATCATTGAATCCAACCATTAACCTAGTACTGCCAAGTTGGCTACTAAACCATGTCACTAAGCACTGTATTTCATCAGATAACATGTTATAGCTAGAAAGAATGTGAATAAGCTGTAGATAAACAATCATTCTATCAAGACAAAAGATATATTTCAAACCAAAACCAGAAGGATAAGTCAAGAAAAGGAGAAGAGAATATAATATATAATTTGATATCCAAAATTTCATGAAATAAAAAAGAAAAAAAATCACCCAAACCAGATGAATTTCCTTTTCTGGTTAGCTTTACTATACGCATACACTGTTTTAAGCTGGCTATTCAATTGTATTTGCACATTGCTCTGTACTGATTCAAGGGAGAACTGCGCTGTAGCGTGTATTCAGCCTCAGAGGCAGAAGCCTACACCATTTAATTAAAAAAAATTAAATCTTTCTGCATTGTCATTGTGAATTTCAACATGAAACACACTTCTTAACAGTCATAGAATTACTTAAATTGTTACAAATATCTTGTTACAAATGTAAGAAGTATACTTTAGTTCAATGCTTGGTTTATGGAAGGTAGAGGTTTAATTAGCTGTCCTTCTTGGTACAGCTATTTCTCTGTACAATACTATTAACCTAATGCTGCAAGACAAAATAGCTCCTTTATTTAAATTCTCACCCTGTAACTAATTGTTAAGCAATATAGAGGCAATGACCTTTCACTGCTTACATATTTGAGAATAAACCTATTACTGGAAGAGGTCTTACTGAACAACTGAAACAAAAATAAGGCTGTAAAAGTCATTTCCTAGCACCGATTTTAACTAGCATATATTCTGCTTATACACAATAAGGTTTCTCTTTAATAATCACCAAAAATGTGGAAAATAAACTGCAAGTTTACTGTCCATGGCACAAGGAAATTTCAACCTACCTATTTAAATATGATCATAGTAAAATATTATTTTATTTTTTAAATAGCTAATATCTAGTTAAGTTTACATATTAAATCAATTATTTATTAACACAAGTTTCCTTGACAGCTATAGGTTATACATAAGATAATTCTAACTAAACACATGTTGATATCATCTGAGTTGTAACTAAATTCAGTTACTAAAACCTGATCTTTACAGTTCATGGTCTCTATGGGATTGTTCCCAGAAACCAGGTTTGCAAGCTGATAGGATTTATAATGGCAACTGGCAGAAAATGATTGCTTATTCTGCTCATATAACTCCCCATTTTCTCACATCAATTTATCTTCTCAGCAAATTATAAAGCTGTTCACCATTACCATAATGCACTGGCAGCCCAACCTACTTCTGTGCCAGATACTATTCCAAGCATAGCTACACTGAATCATCTACAATATTTTCCTAAAATTCAAAGAAAAACACCATTTCTACCACAAAGAAAATGAAGCTGTCTCATCTTTTTTTATAGTTCAAAAAATATACCCCCCACAAAAACTGCACAAAATCCTGCTTAGCGATTTAAGTCAACAGACAGCAGGCTTCCCTTCTGTAATTGTCTTTCACAAACTTTTAGAAATGTTCATCGAGAATCTTCAGATTGTTGGCTGTGAACCACAGATTTAAAGTATTTCACCATTATGTATAGTCAAAAACATGTCAATTAAATTTCATTAAATCTGTTATCTAATGAAAAATGTGTTGGAAAAAAAAAACATGCTTACTGAAATAATGCATCTTTGTTGCTGATCAAGGGATTAGTAAAAGTGTAAGGCTATGCATGTAGATGTGCCAGTGAAGTTCCCATCTTTGCATTTCATTGGGTTTGAGACTGTGGGTAAATCACAATTTACAGAAGAAATAAAGCACTAACATATTTCAGAATTAAAACTTTGTTCTTCTTGCACTACATTACAACATTTTGCCTCCTATTTAGGAGATAATTTTCAAAAATCATTCTGCTTTAGGCTAACTCTGGTCCTGAAGTCAATTAATATTTTATTCTCCCTCAGAAACCTAACAAGTAATTCCCACCTTATGTTGCAAAGTGGAATTAAGGGTTGGTTTGTTTGAGTTTTTTAATGGTATAGTCCATATCCTCCATTTCTTCCAGACACATACTAACATATCATAAAATACTATACACTTAAAAATTTGAAATGCACATTGCCAGCTAGCTATAATCTTGACAAATAGTTTAAAAATCCCTGTCTTGTTCATGCACCAAACTATTGTTAATTACTAAAAATCTTCTAAAACTACGGTTCTTACAAACAGGAATTAAAACAGAAAGAACTGCATTTTTCTTTAAAGCCAGGTGACAAATTAAAGATGATTAATAGATGACAGGAATGAAAAAACAAAAATGCCTGATTTTGGAAAACTTTCACGAAAATGGTATTCCTCATTCTTACAGTAATGATGGACAAACTAACAAGTAGTTTCATTCACACTGCTGTTATCTTGTTCATACATTGTTTATATGCAATGACTGTCTTTATCAACTTGTTAAGAAGTGGCTCAGAAGCTTATTCTGAATTAGTCAGATAAAATACAGTGTATAATATACAAACAAAAGAAGTAATTTAGACACGGTACAGGTATGAAGAGAGACAAAAAGTGCCCAGGTTGAAAAGGTCCAGAAGATCAGTGAACAAATGTGAAAAAACTTCAAGGAATTATATAGACAAAACAAAATATGCTTGTAAGGGACAGCAGACAAAGAAGGGTCAAATAGGTAGTCCTCACTCTAGTTAAGTGCCCAATTATATTTTACTATTTTTTAATCTGTATGGAATGGTAGTAGAATTTAAGCTTTGTGTATTAATTATTTGCTTGGAGCAGAAATCAGTGACAGTGAAATCATTTTCTGCCAGTTGCCACTATAAATTCCATCTGCTTGCAGACCTGCTTTCTGGGAACACAGTATTGTTTTAGTCAAATTGATTTATTTGAAAAATGTGAATTTTAATTTAGAAGAAAAATCATTATCAAGCAACAAGCATGCAAACCCTGCTAATACAAGTCTTAGTTTAGGCATTAAATGTGGCAAAAAGTATTCCGAATAGAAAAAGTATTTTTGCTGGAAAAAGATATACCAAGGTTTTTTTACACAAAACTTTTTCATGAAGTTTCTACATTTCCTTGCAAGACAGGATATTCACAGAAATTCAACTGATCAAAGCAGGAATTTGAGGTTGATACTCCATCTATAAGCACTGCTGAAACCCTTTCTAATGCTACTAAATCCTTAGGCTAACACAGACATATCTTGGCACAACTAGGTGCACATGTAGATCTCCTCACAAAATCCTAAGCACTTGTTTTGGTGCTAACTGCAGCTATATGAAATATTTCTCATTTTTATTATTTGCTTGTTGAAATAAAACTGCTACATGAAAAACTTTTAATAAAAAAAATGGCAAAGCATCACTTATTTTGATAAGATCTATCATGCATTATCCACATGCATGCTAGTGGGGCTTAACATCTACATAGCATAACACAAACACCACAAAAGATAACAGCCTCCTGGTCCCTTGAAAGGAGAGGGAAGACCTACCCAACAGAACAGAATCTAACAAGTAACTTACTTGGCTTGGTTAAATTTTGGTTAAATTAGGTAGCAGGAGTATTAAACACAAATGTGAAGTATTAACCGCTTAGAGTTTATTGTGTTTCCTATTCTTGTACACAACATATACTCATTAGCAAAGATTTCTAGCAACCCTTCCTTTGTTCTCCATGATTGCCTTGATCCCAAAAAACAGAAATTCTTGTAACAAGCTTCATAATGAATGTCTTTTGCAAAAAGATCCACCCCACATTGGAGATGTAAGGACACTCATTTGTGGATACAAGACTAAAACTCTGATCTCTGATTTAGTAACTCGAGGTCTGTTTAGAAAGTACCAGATCGACATGAAAGAAGCAAAGCTGAGATTGGCTGAATATTTAACATATTGGTTGATTTGAAAGACCTTGAAGGATTTAATGATTAAATTAACATATACCTCTTGTTTCATCAACCCAGTTAGTAAGATGTTTACACTGAGGTTCAGACACTAAAGCTCACCATTAACATTTTGGTGAAGCGCTAAATATGTTAAGTTTTTTGTATGATTAGGCCTATCAATACCCTTTATGTTTCCAATTCCAGTGACAAGATTAACGTGTCTTAATGGCAGTCATTATAAATATGAATGTCTATTACATGACAACTTTGGGTCCTGGTCTTTTTTTTCCCCCACTCACTTTTTTTTTTTTCCCCTGGAAGTGTTCGATCCAAATTATATTAAATCATTTCAAAGCAAGGACACTGTGACATATATTGTCAAACAGCCAGAAAAATCTTCTTCTATCTCTTATAAAATCTACTGCTGCCTAAACTAAGAACTCCAGCATTGAATTTTGTTGAAGGTATAAAGTAAATGTTACATGATAATAGATATTTTCAGTTATATTTGGATAACAAGATAGGTCAACAGGATGGATAATTGCCTGTAAATTGTTCTTTTCTAAAGGTATTTCCAATATAAATATTCAAATAACATGAAAGTAAGTATTTTAAAAGCTGTAATTTCCTAAAATTTTAGTTGCAACTTACACTTATGCAGCATTAACACATATAGTATTAGTATACATGTATTACAGAAAAAGACTTAATGAGACAACTCTGTGACAGAAGCTGTAAAACTTTCATGTAAGTGGAATTTTTCATTTAATTGTTGTATGAAACTCAAGCTGTAGGTGGGTATCAGGGCTACTCTTATGTGTGTATCCAGAACACTCAAATCACTAATTTCCTGAATGATTCAGAAATTGACCATTAACTGAGATAACAGGCTGGCTGGAGAAAATAGACTAATTTAAAAGGTAATTACAATATCAAAATACGCAAAATTTCCCACTTGAGTCTTCAAATGATGATAACAAGAAACAACACAGTAAAAGAAAGATTAGCTTTGAAATGCAGAAAGCATATAAATAAAGAAAACAAAAGAGAGAGTTGAGTTAATCTTCTGCATTGCCATAGTTAAATGTCCTGTCATAAGGCATGACAGAACATGTCTTTCAGATGAGAAAGTAAACAGGACTAATTCAGTCTTGAAGGAAGAAAGAACTAAAAGACTTCTCTCCCTAAAGCCATCTTTTTCTCAAAGTTAAATATGCAGCACAAAAGTAAAGGGTCTAAAATATAATGTTGTCTTAACACTTTGAGGGTAACATATCACCCAAGTTTTAAGTGGTTACAAAAGTACAAGTCAATGAACTAGTATCATAAGTTGCTGATTTGCACAAAGATGTCAGGGAGGGTGGTGAGACACTGGAACAGGCTGCCCAGGGGAGTTATGGATACTCCATCCCTGGAGGTGTTCAAGACCAGGTTGGATGNTGAACCAGGGCAGATTCTAGGATTTGGAAGGAGCAATTATTCATAAATGTGATGCAAATACCCCATATACAAAGTGGCCTTATGCTTTCACCTCCTGAATTTTCCTGAGCAGATTGTAGAACCAATACAAATACAAATCACCTTCACCTGGACTGCACACAACGGTTAACATGTGGGTCCTTTTCCCATACAAAAGTTGCATAGCTCCTTGGTGTAACTGATGAGACCAAGCCATGCTCAGGGCAGTCAACAAGGAGCAGAGACAGATGAGTTTCAATGAAGCACTGAGGAGATACAGCCTTAGCTTAAGCAAGTTATGCAGGTGAGGCTTCCCCCAAAGGGACTCATATCGGTTGCCCAGAAGCCGTGATAAAGTGGACACCAAAAGCTAACACAGGATTTGTTTTCCTGCATGTGCTAAAGCAAACCTGTAGGACACTGTCTCTTTCAAGAACCTCAGATCTCTGAGGACCTTGGCTGGAGAGCTGAGGACCCTGGAGGGGTATAAGGTTGAATATGATTATCTGAGTTTGCCCTGGAATTCTGCACATTTCTTCCCTCTACTTTCACAGCTATATTAAATAAAACTGAATTGAATACAACTTGTATCTGACTAATTACTTCTTTGAGTAACAGTAAAACTGAATAACTGAGATCATTATCTGTCACAGGCTTAGATAGTTCACTTTTCTTAGAATGTTTCCAACAACTTACTATTTCATAAACAATTACTTTCTCCACTTTATTTTTTTATTTATTTTATATATCAAATTATTAGACTTCCAAGTCTACTGCCCAAACAAGGGAAGGAAGCTTGTTGAATCTTTCTGGTGTTAACAAATGAAACAAACAAAAACCCACTGCATCTGGTACTACAGCTTTTTGTTCAATAGAACACACATGCCACATTATTGTATAGCTTATTATACACCAAATCTTGTTGGGACAGAAAAGAATATCCCATATGTGGAGCCAAAATGTACTGTTAGCCCAATTAATGCTTTAACTGACTAATAGTCTAAATATTGAAAAACCTCATTAATAATACTGGTAATTAATTAATCTTCCTAGTATCTATCCTGTTTCTCTGGTGTTATGCTTACCCTTTCAGCGTCCCTCTGTCCTGAGATCAGAACTTCATTCTTCCAAAACAGAAGTGGAAAATATTTATTGTGAGTCATCAGTATCATGAGGTCATCCGTGGAAAGATGTTAATGATAAAACTGCCCTTCCTCAATCTTGAATCATCTTTGGGCTATTTGATGTTTTCTTAACAGAGCCTGCTTTTTTCATATTGGTTCCCAGCCTTCCTCTTCCCCAGTTAACCCAGAGGGCCAATGTGTGTTACACAGCAACTGCCTAGGGTTGGCAGACCTTTACTATAAATGCCTACTGGTCAAGTGACTACATGAACATCAATTATCAGAGCTCAAACAAGCTAAAATCTGCTCAGATCAAGACTTCTCAGAAAAATCCTATACAATCCCACTGTCCTATCAATATAAAGCCTGTGACCACTTCCCAGTAATAAGACAAAAGTCATGTTTACTAGGCTACCATTTGATATCAGTATTGACAGATTCACACTGAAGAAACTTGGAGGCATTGGAAATAGGAAGGAAAGAATACTTCTCTCTGCAGCTAATTCTCATTTAACTTCTCTCTCTAATCCTTAGTACTCCATGTAACTACAGTAGTTTAAATGAAAAGCACACATTGGAATGTAATATTCAAACTGGTGAAAGACTCTAATTAAATTTTCTGTACAGCATAAAGGGAAATTGGATGCAACTCTGGCTGGAGACAAAGTTTAAAATATGTCAAATTACTCCCACTCTGCAGCAAAATTAGAGACCCCATGGGTCTTATTAGAAAAAGTACTTTTAGAATCTAAAAGTTTTCCTGAGTATCTGCCACTCTGGTTACTCATAGATATCAAATCCAAAAGCAAATGTATCTTAAAAGAGCTGTACCCTTAACATTAGAATAAAATTCAAAATGCTGTCATGTTAAGACTGAGTCAGTTATGTTATTTCATCTTTTTTAATGGTGATAATAAGGCAGTGCAAGCCCTGAAATGCCTTTAAAGAACAACTCATCAATACAAAGAGGATAAAAACTAAGCAACTCAACTTATCTGAGTTTAACTCAAGTTATCTTTTCCTGAGTTCACTCCCTCCTACTTCTTTTCTGCCTCTGAAAATGTATCAAGGTAGATACTGAAATCTGTCAGAAAAGGCTACTCTTATTGTATAATTAAATATAATTGCTATCAAGGAATCCATGCGGATTACTCACAGAACCATTCAGCTCAGTTAGTTTCCATCTTATTTTTGTAAATTGATATTTTCCTCTTTTAAATTTAGTGCAACAACTGTCTTCTCATCTCAAGCATCTGGTCTCCTTCTATTGAATTCATCACATAGATGAATTGCTTACATTTATCCATAGTGACCTCCCCCTCTTCTGTAAGGTAATAAATTTCTTACTTGATAATTTTATAAAACCTTCATATCAGAATGCTTGATAAATATTAAGAAACTGTACCGTCTTTTATTTCATTAAAAAAAAAGTCCAAAACATTAAGACACAATATGTTGTTCTCCATCACAAAAATCTAAGACAAAACTGTAAACTGCCAGGGTTGTATTTAAAGCCTATTTATAGTTAAAAAGGAAAAGAGGATTGGACAAGTAGTTTCAGCACTCATGTAAAATGACTCATTTTGAAAGAAATTATTTTGACACTTTACACAAAGGTTTTAGATGCTAATTCCCAGTTTGATGGTTCATAATAAAAAGCTCTAAAGCTAAAATTTAAGAACACATCATCTGCTTGAGTTTATACAAATAGATGATATTTAGTAATTTAAATTGTC